>PITA01002440.1:136581-161325 GCA_004023965.1 Spilogale gracilis
TTTGCAGACTTGAACCCGAATTGCAGGGCCGGAGGATCTCAGTCCCTCCTGCATGGGTGTGCACCACAGACTCTCTGGGGAGACACAAGGTCGCCCAACCCAAAATCAGTTGTGGTTTCCGTGCGCTGGAGCAAAACAATAAGCCGAGGCTTTGGACACTGTTCTGACGGCTATTAATGAGATGAAATCTAATTTAAATATGCTAACAGCTAGGCTAAGTGAAGCTGAAGATCGTATTAGTGATTTAGAAGACAGATGGATTAAGGAGGAGCAAGAGAAGTCTTGGAACAAACAGCTAAAATCCAATGAAAAAAGAATAAGGGAAATAAATGATGCCATGAAATGCTCTGATATCAGAATTAGGGAATCCTCGGAAGAGTTGAGAGAGAAGCCTAGAAGATATAGTTGAACAAATCATGGATGAAAATAGCCCTAATCTGGGGAATGAAACAAATGTTTGTGTCCCAGAGGCAGAGAGGACACCCTCCAAGATCAATGAGATCAGAAAAACCTCCAGGCATATAATTGTGAAATTCATGAATCATAAAACCAAAGAATATATCTTAAGGGCGGTTAGGGGGAAGCAACCCCTTACATATAGCGGGAGGGCCATCAGAATAATGTCAGACCTATCCACAGAAAAATGCAAGACAGAGAGGGCTAGCAAGACATATTCAGGAAATTACATGAAAAAAATATGCAACCAAGGATAATGTACCCAGCAAGATTGACTTTCAAAATGGGAGAAGAGACAAAGAGCTCCCAGGACTGCCAAGGTCTAAAAGATTATGTGACCACCAAGCCAGCACTACAAGGAATATTAAGAGGGGTTCTATAGAAGAGAAACAAACCCAAGAGTGACAGAGAACAGAAATTTACAGAAGTAATCTATAGAAACATGAACTTCACAAGCAACATGATGTCAATATAAACATATCTATCAATAATCACTCTCAATGTAAATGGCCTAAATGCTCCAATAAACAGGCACAAGGTTTTATTCACAGACTAGATAAAACAACAGGACCCATCCATATGCTGTTTACAAGAGACACATTTTGAATATAAAGACACTTATGGATTGAAAGTGAGGGGATGGAGGACCAATTCAGGGGTATTTTGGTTACATATAAATTTTAGAACTGTTTGTTCCAACGCTTTGAAAAATGTTGGTGGAATCTTGATGGGAATGGCATTGAAAGTATAGATTGCTCTGGGCAGTATAGACATTTTAATGTTTATTCTTCTGATCCAGGAGCATGGAATGCTCTTCCTTGTGTCTTCAATTTCTTTCATGAGTGTTCTGTAGTTTCTCGAGTACAGATCCTTGACTTCTTTGGTTAGGTTTATTCCTAAGTATCTTATGTTTTTGATACTATAGTAAACAGAATCGATTCTCTGACTTCCCTTTCTATATTTTCATTGTTAGTGTATAAGAATGCAACTGATTTCTGTGTACTGATTTTGTATCCTGCCACAATACTTGTTGTATGAGTTCTAGTAATTTGGGGATAGAGTCTTTTGGATTTTCCATATAGAGTATCATGTCATCTGCAAAGAGAGAGAATTTGACTTCTTCTTTGCCAATTTGAATATATTTTTTCCTTTCTGTTGTCTGATTGCTGTTGCTAGGACTTCTAACACTATGTTGAACAGTAGTGGTGAGAATGGGCATCCTTGTCTTGTTCCTGATCTCAGAGGGAAGGCTCTCAGTTTTTCCCCATTGAGAATGATCTTCGCTGTGGGTTTTTCATAGATAGATTTTATGAGGTTAGGGAATGTTCCCTCTATCCCTATACTTTGAAGAGTTTTAATTAGGAACGGATGTTGTATTTTGTCAAATGCTTTTTCTCCATAAGTTGAGAGTACCATGTGTTTCTTCTCTCTTCTCTTATTGATTTGTTCTATCATGTTGATTGATTTGTGATGTTGAACCACCCTTGCATTCCTGGGATAAATCCCACCTGGTCATGGTGGATAACCTTTTTAATATATTGTTGGATCCTGTTAGCAAGGATCTTGTTAAGAATCTTGCCATCCATATTCATCAGAGATATTGGTCTGAAGTTCTCCTTTTTGATGGGGTCTTTGTATGGCTGGGGGATTAGAGTAATGCTGGCTTCATGGAAAACATCTGAAAGTTTTCCTTCTGTTTCTATTTTCTGAAACAGCTTTAGGAGAGTAGGTGTTATTTCTTCTTTGAAAGTTTGGTAGAATTCCCCCAGGGAATCCATCAGGTCCTGGGCTCTTGTTTTTTGGGAGGTTTTTGATCTCTGCTTCAATCACATTTCTAGATATAGTTATATTCAGATTGTCAATTTCTTCCTGATTCAGTCTTGGAAGTTTATAGGTTTCCAGGAATGCATCCATATCTTTTAGGTTGTTAACCTTCTTGGCATATAACTGTTGATAGTAATTTCTGATGATTGTTTCTATTTCTTTAGTGTTAGTTGTGATCTCTCCCCTTTCATTCATAATTTTATTAATTTGGATCTTCTCCCTTTTCTTTTGGATTAGTTTGGCCAATGGTTTATTGATCTTATTAATTCTCTCAAAGAACCAGTTTCTAGTTTTGTTGATGTGTTCTACTGTATCTCTATTTTCTAATGCATTGATCTCTGTTCTAATCTTAATTATTTCCCATCTTGTGTGGGGGGTTGGTTTAATTTGTTGTTGATTTTCCAGTTCTTTAGGGTGTAAAGAGAGTTGGTGAATTTGGGATATTTCAATTTTTTTTTTGAGTGAGGCTTGGATGGCTAAATATTTCCCCCTTAGGACTGCCTTTGCTATATCCCATAGGATTTGGATTGATGTATCTTCATTCTCATGGGTTTCCATGAAGTGTTTCAATTCTTTGATTTCCTAGTTGATCCACAGATTCTTGAGCAGGATAGTCTTTAGCTTCCAGGTGCTTGATTTTCTTCTGAACTTTTTGTTGTGGTTGAGCTCTAGTTTTATAGGATTGTGGTGAGAAATATGCAGGGAATAATCTCAATCTTCTGGTATCTGTTGAGCCCTGATTTTGACCTAGTATGTGGTCTATTCTGGATAAAATTCCATGTGCACTTGAGAAGAATGAGCCTTCTGTTGTTTTAGGTGAAATGTTCTGAATATATCTATGAGATCCACCTGGTCCAATGTGTCATTTAAGGCTCTTGTTTCTTTGTTGATGTTCTGTTTAGATGATCTGTCCATTGCTGAGAGTGGTGTGTTAAGATCTCCTACAATTAATGTGGTCATATCAATATGACTTTTTATTTTGCTTAACAGTTGGCTTATGTAGTTGGTGCTCCCATGTTGGGGGCATAAATATCTACAATTGTTAGATCTTCTTGGTGTATAGATCCTTTGAGGATGATGTAGTGTCCTTCTGTGTCTCTGACTACAGTCTTTAGAATAAAATCAATTTTTTCTGATATGAGAATCACTACCCCAGCTTTCTACTGAGGTCCATTGTCATGAAAGATGGTCCTCCATCCCCTCACTTTCAATCCATAAGTGTCTTTATATTCAAAATGTGTCTCTTGTAAACAGCATATGGATGGGTCCTGTTGTTTTATCCAGTCTGTGGATAAAACCCTGTGCCTGTTTATTGGAGCATTTAGGCCATTTACATTGAGAGTGATTATTGATAGATATGTTTATATTGACATCATGTTGCTTGTGAAGTTCATGTTTCTATAGATTACTTCTGTAAATTTCTGTTCTCTGTCACTCTTGGGTTTGTTTCTCTTCTATAGAACCCCTCTTAATATTCCTTGTAGTGCTGGCTTGGTGGTCACATAATCTTTTAGACCTTGGCAGTCCTGGGAGCTCTTTGTCTCTTCTCCCATTTTGAAAGTCACTCTTGCTGGGTACATTATCCTTGGTTATTTTTTTCATGTAATTTCCTGAATATGTCTTGCTAGCCCTTTCTGTCTTGCCATGTTTCTCTGGATTGGTTTGACGTTTTTCTGATGGTCCTCCCTCTATAGGTAAGGGATTGCTTCCCCCTAACCGCCCTTAAGACATATTCTTTGGTTTTATGATTCATGAATTTCACAATTATATGCCTGGAGGTTTTTCTGATCTCATTGATCTTGGAGGGTGTCCTCTCTGCCTCTGGGACACAAACATTTGTTTCATTCCCCAGATTAGGGCTATTTTTATCCATGATTTGTTCAACTATATCTTCTAGGCTTCTCTCTCAACTCTTCCGAGGATTCCCTAATTCTGATATCAGAGCATTTCATGGCATCATTTATTTCCCTTATTCTTTTTTCATTGGATTTTAGCTGTTTGTTCCAAGACTTCTCTTGCTCCTCCTTAATCCATCTGTCTTCTAAATCACTGATATGATCTTCAGCTTCACTTACTCTAGCTGTTAGCATATTAAAATAGATCACATATCATTAATAGCCTTTCTAACCTCTGCCCATTCCGCTTTCACTTCTGTCATTAAGAGTTCTATCTTGAGACCAATGTTCTTTTCCAAGTTACCCATTGCTTGGATGAATGCAATCCTGAATTCTATTTCTGTCATATTGTTTATGTTCATTTCCAGTAATTCCATGACAGGTCTTGAAGTCTCTGGGTTTTTCTTCTGCTGGTTGTTCCTCCTCCGAGTCATTTTGACCAGCGGTGGTTGAGGGTATGTATATCTGAATATATCAACAACTATCCAGGTGAATTGCTCATTGAAAGTTTTCAGAGCAGTCAGAAGTCACCACTGAAAAGGAAGAAGAAAGAAAAAAGAGAGTGAAGAAGAGAAAGGAAGCAAGAAAAAATCCCAGCCAAATTGGCCCCAATGGTAGATTTTATATGGTGCAAAACTTCAACAGAGTAAAGAAAAAGACCATCAAGAATAAAAGAAAGTTGAAGAGGACAAAAGGCTAAGCTTAACCTGAATGACCCCCAAGACCAGAATTTATATATTACAAAGGCAAAAACAATTACACAGAAACACTGATGGAAGAATAAGTTGGGAAGGTGAGTGCAAACCCTCCTTGTGGGCAAAGAATGTATTTCAGATCCTCCTGGGTTTGTCTTGTTATTATTGTTAGAGGAGCCCACTTTCTAAAGATATAGGGAGATTAAAGCTGGTTTGCATATAGGGTAGTGTTGAATAGGAATGAATGATTACCTTGAAGCTTATAAATATATGTATATTTAAAAAAAAGGATAAAGGAAAGAAGAGAAAAAAGAAAAAAAACAGAAAAAAGAAACAAATAAATGAAGCAAGAACAACAACGGAAAACACAGGTATGTATTTGAAGAAATTTCAAGGTAAAAAGTAATTATGGAGTATTGTATTAAGTATCACATTGTAATAATAAGTGGGATTAAAATTAAAAGAATAAAAAAAATGAGAGTGAATTTTAAATTTAAAGGAGCACTGGGTGTGGGGCATAAAGAATGAATCTTGGAACACTGAAAAAATAAAATAAATTTAAAGTCAGATAAAAAATTTTATGTAGAAAAAAATAAAGTGAAAAATTTAAAAGGAAAAATAGAAAAAAGTTAAAAAAGAAAATAAAGTGAAAAGCTGCATCTATAAAGCATCTAGCTTTTGGGGTAGTACCAGGAGCTTAATATATTGCCTTTCCCCCCATGTTGGGGTTTTACAGTTTGGATGCTGTCCTCTTGTTCTTCTGGCTTGCCATCTGAGGGAGGGGCCTTCCTGGCTGTTTTTCAGTCCCTCCTACCTGGGCTGAGTCTCTCCACCCCCTTCTCCTGGCTGGGCTCCATGGCAACCAGGTTTTCAGGCTTTTGTTCTCTGGAGGATTTGTTCTTTTTCAGCTTTTTGCAGCTTTTCAGAAAGTCAGGCCAGAGCAGGATGTCTGTGCCCAGACCTCCATCTCAGAGAGACCCCTCAGCTAGCAACCCTGTAGATGGTGCAGGGCCACAGCCTCTCTGTATTCTCCCCTTTGGCCGCTTGTCACAACTGGGCACACCCACAGCCACTGGTCAGAATGGCGCACGAAGCCCCAGCTTGTCCTTTCGCCCCCGTACAACGGAAACCACAACTGATTTCAGGTTGTGGGACCTTGTCTCTGCCCAGAGAGTCTCGTAGTGCACACCCACTCAGGAGGGACTTAGATCCCAGGGTCCTGGAGTTCCCGAGCAAGTCTGCAAAATCACCTCCCTTTGGGGGCTGGGCATGCCTGGCCAAGGGGCTGAAAAAAGCGGCAAAAAAATAAAGTGGAAGTTTTTTTTTTTTTTTTCACTCCTTCATCTTTATCTTATTTTTTTAATTTATTTTTATTGTTACTTAATTTTTTTTTAAATAAAATTGGAAGTTTTAAAGATACTCCGCTCCACCGTGTTCCCTACTGGGGAGTGTTTTCTATCCACAGATTTATATCCTTGTCAACAGAGGTCAGCTTTTCCCAGTTGCCTCTCAGGCTCTCTGTTTTGCCTGCTTTTAATCAGACTGTAATTTGCTGTTGTTCCCCAAACACAGAGCACTTTCATGCTGGGGTATTGCTTTCCAATGGGTCACCTCTGTGGGTTCTCTCCCGCATGTCCCTTTGTCCTTGGATATCACTCTGAGCATTCCCACTCCACTTTACCTCTTTGCTGATGCTCTTCTTCCCCCACAGTGATCCAGAAGTGTAACATATCACATTTCAGGTTGATTTCATGGGTGCTCACAGTGTTTTTGCAGTGCGCCTGCAGGTATTCAGCTCTTTTCAGGGACCCCTTTGAAACGAGTCACCTAGTCTTCCTGCCATCTTGCCCCATGAAGAGTGCACAGCACTCCTCAACTCAGACCGTCTCTGGGAAGTTAGACTGCCGGCTGTTCTCAAGGAAGAAGGGCTCAAGAGGCAGCAGTCCGAACTCGCACTTGTTCCTGCAGAGATGCTTTATGTTGATGTCCAGTTTGGGACTGGACATGTCCCTTTCATGCTCCTTGTGCAGCGGTGAAAACGCCTTGCTGCATTTCTGAGGTGAGAGCCTGGTGCACCTGTCAGCATGCAGCCCCACAGCCCCTCAGCGGGAATGGCCCACTCTCTCTCTCTTAATAAATAAAAAAAATATTTTTTTAAAAAGAAGAAGCTATGGAGAGTTTTGGGAAGATTGATTATTTTCAATGTATATAATGGATCTTCTCAAGGAAAAAGTGGTTTACTACTAAGTTGAAGGTATGTATTTTATGCTTTCACTTACTCATTTTCAAATCTTATCAAGGTTACCATTCATATTAGTGACTTATATCCTCATCCAATTTCAGATTAAACCATAATTACTCTCTGTTTGGATGATCAGGAGGTAAAAGATTCTGATTTTTTATTATAGTTGTGGTTTTATTTTTGTTACTCAATGAGGTTTTTTGTTATAAATAATCCTTCTTATAATCTGTGCATAGCCTACACCTAAGAATTGGGGAGTTAGACTCCACCTCCTTGAGGTTGGAGTATCTGTGAAATTTATTTGGAACTGTTTTACATGTGAGATTTGTCTCTTCACCCACATTTATTTATTTCTAAATGTACTTAATTCTATCATTCTATTAATAGATATATAGTTCATATTTTATATTATTATAATCAAATACTATTATTTATTTTGTTGTTCAAATGGTCCATCTTTGACCATTAGGAGCTCATTCACTTGGTCCCTGCCTCCCTCTGAATCATCCCAATCATAATGTTTTATTTTTGTTGTTGTTGTTGTTGTTGCTATTGTTGTTGTTGTTGTTGTTGTTGTTGTTTATCACTTTTTTATTTTCTGGCCCTCTAAGGTGCATCAGCCTTATCAGGTGTACTTTTTGCTGTGGCCCTAGATTCAGACATTTTTCCATGGAATCCTGTTGCTTTTATTGTCAGGATATTATGTAGTTGCCTATTTACCCATATATTTGTACATATTTATAAATATTTCTACATATAATCACCTATATCTTTATTAAACTAAGTAGAACTTATTCTGATGCCTCCAACTCTAACACAGTAACACATGGGTCCTTCCAGCCTCTTCTCCTTGCTTATCTGTTATTTCCAATGACAGCAAGCAGAAACCTAGTTTGCACCTTCCACCATTTACTCAGCAGTTTAAAATTAGTATGCTCATATACTGGCTTCACAGTGTTACTGCATAACTCTGTAGGAAACCATTTTACCTACTAAGGCACAGTGTTTTGTTTTTGTTTTTAAGGAGGCTCTGTGTACAGCATGGAACATAAGGCAGGGCTTGAACTCACATCCCTAAGATCAAGACCTTAGATGAGATCAAGACTTGGACACCTCACCAACCCAGCCACCCAGGCACCTCAGAATCACAGTGTTTATGGTTTATTTTCAAGGTTCTGTTTCAGCTAGTCCTACAGACCCCATTAATTTCCAGAGTTACATAAGTCACAATCATTTCCCCCCATCCCCTTCAGTGACATTCCTTCTTAGATTTCTAATACAGTTAGATTCTTATGTCATGGTCTACATTTCAACCTGTTATGCCTGAACCTCCTAAATAATTCTAATTTGCATACATAAAGATCCATTCTTTGTTCTGTAAATTCTATGGATTTTCATAAACATGTGGTGCCATGAATCAGCTATCACAGTACCACTCCTTCTCTTCTTGTTTTTCCACTATTCAACCTTCAAGCCTCCATCCTAGAAAACACTTGAGTGTTGAATAGATGTGTAAAGCTGACCAAAGATATCTTGCTGTGTTTCAGTTTTAAGAGGGAAGTGTCTTAACTTACTGTTAAGTTTGTTATTAGCTACCATTTTTTTTAAGATGTTCTTTATGAAGTTGAGGAAGTGTACCTCTTCTTAGTTTGCTAAGTGTTTTCTTTCTCCCTTTTGCAGAATGCATAACCAATTTTGTCAAGCATCTGCTGATGCTTGTTCTATATCAATTGGTATAGTCATATTATTTTTCCTCTTTAACCAATCGATGTAGTGTATTGCCCTGATTGAATTTCCAAAGTTGAAATTGCCTGCATATTCCATTCGGTTGTGGTGCATAATACTTTGTATACATTGTTGGACTTGATTTGCTAATATTTTGTTGAAGATTTCTGCTTTATGTTCATTAAAGACAATGTCCTATAGTTTTTCTCTCTTACAATATCCTTATCTGGTTTTGAAATTAGAGTAATGCGGGTCTTTTTAAAGAATGAATTCTGAAGCATTCCTTTTACTTCTGTTTCCTGGAAGAGATTGTAGCAAATTGAAATCAACCAAATCCTTACTGATTTTTGCCTGCTTAATCTATCATTATTGCAAGAGAGGTGTTGAAGTATCCAGTGGTATATTTGTCTATCTCTTCTTGCAGTTCTTTCAGTTTTTATTTCATATATTCTGATCTATTATTATATGCACAAATATTTAGGATTATTTTTTGAGAAATAACTCTTATCATTATGCAATTCTCATTATTCCTGATACTTTTTCATTTTCTAAAATCTATCTTTATGGAAATTAATGTAGCTGTTCCTGCTTTATTTTGATGAGTGTTAATATGACATATCTTTTCCCATCACTTACTCTATCCTGATCTTTATATATAAAAAGGATTTCTAATAAGCAACATATAATTTGATCTTATGTATTATTCACACTGACAATCACTGTTTTTTAATTGATCTATAAATTATTCACATATAAAGTTGATTATGGGTGTTGAATTAGTATCTAGTCTATTCGTAAATTTTTGTTTCTTTCTCTACTTTCTTGTTCTACCTTCTGTTCTTAACTGATTGTTTTCATGTAATTATGCTTTGTACCAACTCTTTAGCATCTCCATTACGTTTATTTCTTATTTATTTATTTGTTTATTTATTTATTTATTTATTTACTATTATTTTTTATTTTAGTCATTGTCTTAGAGTGTGAAATATGCATTCCTAACCACGAGAAATATCTGTGCTTTTCCTTCACATTTGAAAGATTATTCCACTGGATACAAAATTCTATAGCAGTGTCTTTATGTTCCTCTTATCACTTTAATTATGTCATTCTTTTCCTTGCATAGTTTCTGATGAGGAAGTTCTCTAATCTGTGAGTCTTATCTTTTTTCCTTTTGAGGCAAGTGTTTGTTTTCCTCTTAATCTGTAGAATTTCTTTTTGACTTTGTTTTTCAGAACTATGAAAACAGTACAGTATGTTTGAGTTAATATTTATCCTGCCTGGTGTTCTCTGATCTTCCTAGATTTAAACATAATCCTATGTGTTCTTGTACATATTGAGGATCCAAAAAATATATACATGTTCACAAGATTATTTAATTTTGATTAAAAGTATTTATCTTTAATAATAAATATTATTGGTTTGACTGAATGTTAATGCTATAAAAATACAACAATGATATCTTACTGCTGCTAAAGAAACTTCATGTAAATATCTCATATTTTTGGTAGAAGCAGCTTTCTTCAGTAATAACAGACATTCAGACAAAATCTTATTTTTCATTCAGTGCTGTAATGAGGGAGATGGAGTTATAAACAAATGAATATTTTCTCATTTTAGAGTTTAATAAAAACCACATACACATGCACACACGCACACACACACATATACAATTCAGCACTTACACATGCACACACGCACACACACACACACACACATATACAATTCAGCACTTACACATTTACTTGCCGTGGACACGTTGTCAATTAGTCAAATAGTGCTCTGTTTTACAAATAAAACACACTTGAATTACACAATAAAATGGTAAAACTCTCTCACCAATTGCTTTGTAAGTTTTCCTTTTCATATTTCTGGGTGTTCTTCTAAGACATATTTCAAGAATCATACAGAGATGTGAAATAAAATATTTGAAAAGAGAGAACATTATCTATGCACCTATTATCAGCTATACATGTAACTTTCTCTAACCTTAACATTCATCAAATGAACAATTGTCATTATGAAAGATACATTTTTCTATCAAAATCAAATCATCTTGTAAACATGTATATTTTGTAAGGTTCTTACCTGTAAACAGATGAAAGAACACATAAAACACATTCGATTATGTTTTGCAATTACATGATACACACACATGACGTTTTCAGTTTTCTTTTAAAATATCAAATATTTTGGATCTTTCCAACTCTTTTTTTTTAAGATTTTATTTACTTATTTGACGGAGAGAGAGAGAGATCACAAATAGGCAGGGAGGCAGGCAGAGACAGAGGAGGAAGCAGGCTCCCCACTGAGCAGAGAGCCCAATGAGGGCCTCGATCCCAGGACCCTGAGATTATGACCTCAGCTGAAGACAGAGACTTAACCCACTGAGCCACCCAGGTGCCCATCTTTCCAATTCTTTGATTTGACTTGTCAAAGTTTTTGTTTTTTTCCTTAAGTTACAAAACATTTCAGAATCTATCAAAAGTTTTTATTGACTGGATGATAAATAAATTAATATCTAATAAGAGAGACAACATAAATCTCTCTAACCAAATTATAATAATATATTAATGACAATAAAATAAGCTTATGATTTGTCTACTCAGTAGCTCTCCCCATCCCCTTTTCCCCTCTTTGGTTTAGGTTATGTTACTAGTAATTTAATAGAGCAGATAAGAGTTGACAAGGAAAGATAGTTTGGCTGCATTCACTTCCAGTAAGTTTTAAAGTTCAGTACAAAGATTTTGGAGATCCAGATATACATACATATATACATAGTGAAATAAACAATAATATATGTATCATATTTTATATATTATACATTAATAAATTTATTAAAATAATCTTTTCCCCAACTTCCCAGCATCCCTGTCTACCACCTAATAGGTAACTGGCTTTATTTAGTTTCTAAATATATTTGCACAAATGGATCCTGTATGCTTATCTCTTCTTGAAGCTTACCCATTGGATTCCTTTAAAAATTGTTGTTTAATATGTGTTATTTTATATATATGGAACTGTATTAGTAGACAACCTCACTATAGTGAAGTTGCACTAGAATTTCAGAAAAATGTTTCTTTTTTCTTTCTATTTGAGGTCTAATTGACCAAAAAATTTTTAATATATTCAGAGTGTAAAATATGTGCCTGCTGGGTGGCTCAGTGGGCCCAGCATCATGTATCTGACTCCAGCTCAGATCATGACCTTGGGATCCTGGGATTGAATCCTGAGCAAAGCTCCCTGCTCAGTTGGGAGTATGCTTGTCCCTCTGCTCTTCCCCTTGCTCATACTTTATCTCTCCACTAAATAAAATCTTAAAAAAATAATAATAAGGTACACATGTGATGATTTTATATATATATATATATATATATATATATATATATATATATACACATCATGAAGCTATTCTCACCATCAAGTTAATTAACACATTAATCACTTCCCATATTTATATCTTTTTTTAGTATGCCACTATTTAAGTTCTACTCTCTTAGAATATTTGAATTATACAGTACAGCATTTCAAGTATAGTCTAGTATATGTATGCTATATATGAGATTCTAAGACCTTATTCATCTTGTAATTGGAAGTTTTTTACACTTTTACCAACTTCTCTCCATTTTCCCTTCCCCCAGGCACTGGAAGTCACCATTTTGCTCTCACTATAAATAAGGTCACAACTTTTTTCCACCTCTGGCTTATTTCACTTAGCATTATGACCTCCAGTTTCATCCATGTTGTTACAAATGACAGAATTTCCTTTTTTTAAATATATACAGAACTAAACAATATTATATTTGTATACATATACACATTTTCTTTACTTATTCATCAGCTTACATACATTTAGGTGGTTTCCATACATTGGCTACCATGAATAAAGCCACAATGAATAAGGGAGTAGAGCTATCTCTTTGACATAATTATTTTTTTTCCTCTGGATAAACACACAGCAGTGGAATTGCTGGATCATTATAGGGCTTCTATTTTTAGTTTCTTGAGGAACTCCCACACCATTTCCATAGTGGCAATACCAGCTATGTACACATGTTCTCTTTTCTGTATATCCTAATAAGCATTTATTATTGTCTTTTTGAATATATATCCTAACAGGTGTGAAGTAATATCTCATTGCAGTTTGAGTTGTATTTCCCTAATAATTAGTGATGTTAGTTTAGCACCTTTTCATGTACCTGTTAGCCATTTTTGTACATCTTCTTTGGAAAAATGCCTATCAGGGTTCTTTACCCAAATATTTATTGGGTTGTTTGGGCTTATTTTTGCTATTCAGTTGCATGAGTTATATAATTTGGTTTTTAACCCCTTACCGATATGTGGTTTATAAACATTTTCTCCCATGTCATAGCTTATCTTTTCTTTTTGTTGGTGGTTTCATTTGATGTGCAGAAGCTTTTCAGTTTGATGTAGACTAATGCATTAATTTTAGTGTTGTCTTCACTTTTTTGCTTTTGGTATAATATCTAAAAAATCATTGCCTAAATCACTGTCAAGGAGCTTACCCCCTATGTTTTTTCTAAGTGTTTATGTTGTTAGGTCTTGCATTCAAGCTAAAATCAATTTTGAGTTGAATTTTATGTATAGTAAAACATAGGGGTCCAATTTCAGTTTTGCATATATGTATTCAATTTCCCCAATATTATTTATTAAAGAGACTGTCCTTTCTCCATTGCATATTCTTATTGTTTTCATTGAAAATTAATTGACCATATTACATGTTTTTATTTCTGGGCTCTCTATTTTCTTTTATTGATCTTTGTATCTGTTTTATTCTGATTCCAGGATGTGTTGCTTACTATAGCTCTATAGTACACTTTGAAATCAAGAAACATGACATCCACTGATTTGTTATTCCTTCTCAAGATTCCTTCGGCTATTTGGAGTGTTTTGTAGTTACATACACATTTTAGATTTTTTTTTCTATTTCTGTAAAAAAGGCCATTGGAATTTAATACATTGTATTGACTCTGTAGGTTGTTTATAGTAATATGGAAATTTTAGCAAAACTAATTTTGCCAATCCACACACATGGAATATCCTTGCATTTATGTCTTCATCATTTCTTTCATCAATGCCTTATAGTTTCCAGTACGCACGTCATTCACCTCCTTGGTTAAATTTATGTTTACATGTTGTTTGATTTATTATTATGTTTAATATATATTATCTATATTTGTAACTTTATTGAGATTATTTAGCAGTTTTAACAATTTTTGATGCAGTCTTTAGTATCAAATCATCTCCAAACAGGGAAAACTATAACTCCTCCTTTTTAATGTAGATATCTTTTATTTCTCTTTCTTTCATAATTGCTCTGGCTGGGACTTCCAATATTAATTTGTATAAAAGTGGCAAGAGTGGACACCTTGTCATGTTCCATCTTAGTGCAAAAGATTTCTGCTTTTCACTTTTGCATATGATGATAGCTGTGGGCTTTTCATATAAGGCTTTTACTATGTTTTGTTTTGTTTTGTTTTGTTTTTAAGATTGTATTTATTTGACAGAGAGAAACACAGCCAAAGAGGGAACACAAGCAGGGGGAGTGAGAGAGGGAGAAGCAGGCTTCCTGCTGAGCAGGCAGCCCGATATGGGACTCGATCCTGGGTCTCTGGGACCATGACCTGAGCCGAAGGCAGTCGCTTAACCAGCTGAGCCACCCAGGCACCCCAAGGCTTTTATTATGTTGATGTACATTCCCTCTATACACATATTATTGAGAGTTTTAAACATGAAAGGATGTTGAATGCTGTCAAATAATACTTCTGTATCTATTGAGATAATCATATGGCTTTTATCCTCCATTCTATTAATGTGATGTGTCACATTTACTGATTTGCATATGTTAAACCATCCTTGCATCTTAGAAATAAATTGCACTCCATCCTGATGTGTATCCCCTGAATATACTGATTAATGAAGGTTGCTAAAATTTAGTTGAGGATTTGTGCATCTATGTTCATCAAGGATATTGTCCTTTAGCTTTTGTTTCTCATATAAGGGTGTTTCTTCACAGATTTAGTTTGAGAGTGGTCTCTTCTATTTGTTGAAAGAATTTGAGAAACATTGGCCTTATTTTTTCTTTAAATGTTTGATAGAATTCAATGTTAGGCCATCTGGTCCTGGACCTTTCTTATTTGTGAGGAATTTTATTACTAATTTAATCTCCTTATGAGTAATTGGTCAGTACAGATGTTCTATTTTACCATAATTCAGTGCTGATAGTTGTCTATATCTAGGCAATTATCCATTTCTTCTTGGTAATCCAATTTGTGGGCATAAAATGGTTCATAGTAGCCTCTTATGATCCTTAGTATTTTATGTTATCAGCTTACATGTCTATTTCATTTAGATTGGATTTATTTGAATCTTCTCTCATTTTTATTCTTAGTCTAACTGAAGTTTATCAGTTTATTTTTTTCAGAAAAACAGCTCTTAGCTTTGTTGATCTTTTATATTGTCAAGACTTTGTCTTTATTTCATTTTTTTCTCCTGTGATTTATTATATCCTTCCTTCTACTAACTTTGGATTGGTTCTATGGGATCTTCTTCTTCTTTTGGTATTTCTCATATCTCCTTGGTATTTTTCATACTTTACTTTTTTATTTATTTTTTTTTAATTTATTTTAGAGACAGAGAGAGAGAGTGTGAGTGAGTGCAGGCAGAGGCAGATAGAGAAGTAGAAGCAGAGAATCTCAAGCAGACCCTGTGCTGAGTGTAGAGGCTGACAAGGGGCTCAATCTCATGACCCTGAGATCATGACCTGAGCTGAATCTAAGAGTCAGATGTTAAACTGACTGATCCACCTAGGCACCCCAATATTTTCTATCTTTGTTAAAATATCATTTAGCTCATACTCTGGTGAGCAGTTTTATGACCATTATTTTGAACTCTCTATTGGATAAAAATTACTTATTTCCATTTCATTAATTTCAGATTCTAGACATTTATCTTTTGTTTAGGACATAACTCCTTGTCTCTTCATCTTTCTTTACTCTTTGTGTTGTTTGTGAGCATTAAATAAAACAGCCACCTCTTCCAGCCTTGACAGACTGGTCTCCTATGGGAGATAAACCTTTTCAATCGTTCTGGCTTCAGCTCCTATTTGCCATTCAAACTTCTTTGTTTTTCTAAGCTGCCATCTTTGTTTTCAGTAGCTCGCAGTAAATGAGGGTGTGCCAACATGTCAGTGTCACAAAGGCACATTTGCCTGTTCAGGCTTCCAAAAGACTATTAACTGCCCTCTCCTTCGGCTCCCTGAGGTAGGCTAATGAGAAGTCCAACCTGCAGGTATGAGCTGTAAAAGTTTTAGAACTGCTTTTTATTGTTTAATATGGTCCTGTGGAAGTCATAAATGATAACTCCCCCTGGCTATCAGAACTAAATGATTTGAGGCCCATCCCTCAGATGACAGCTGCAAAAATTAGTATGCTAGATGTGCAGACAACTTCCTTTTAGGGAACATCAGGAAACTCAATTTTATTGTTGGCAAGAGCCAGAGAGAGAATTTGGTGCAGTGTCCACCAGTTCTGTTGGTTTCCCAGGAATATCACATCAGAACCAAAATATAGACTGCTGAACAGCCAGGCATCCAGGCTGCAGCTAGTAAAGTATACAATCAAACCTCTCCCAGGAGAATCTGGGAAGTACCCGGAGCCCAGAATTACAGCTCTAGGGAAGTACTGGCATCCTTATGCAGTTGTTAAAAACTATTTTTTTGTTTGCTATAGTTTTGTGTGACCCATGTAAACAAACCTTCTTGATAATCAGAGTTAGGAGACTTGGGGTCCCATCCCTCAGGTGGCAGTTCTTGGGGTGCTACATGAGTGGACAAACTCTTCTAGAGGGAGCTGGAAGCTTGGGTTTATTGTTGAGGCAAGTAGGAGAGAGAACACAATTGGTCTTCTTGGATTGGTATAAATTTGCCTTCCTACATATATGTAAGTAAGCCAATCTACCCCACCTTGTCAACAAAAAGAGTATATTCACAAACTTAACTCTTTTCATTCTGAGAATGAAAGATAGGTGCTAGATGGATGTTTACTGGGTGAGATTTTATTTTTTTTAATTTAATTTTTATGTACTATATTTCAATGTTATTAAGCATCAGATCATAATGTGTGTCTTATACATCTCATTTTCTCTGACAGTTTTACTCATATTTTGCTCTTTTTTTCTATTGGCTTTAATACTGAATACCAAGATTTCTTTATAAAATTAGTCATTTATTGTGATCTCAGTTACTGTTATTTGTATTTTGACTTGGTTTTTAATGTGTATGTATGCTATGTGTTTTTCTCCACTTAGACTTTATCCATCTGGTCTATCGAACTCTGTATTATACAACTGGTCACTATGGACTCTGTCCTAAGAGCTGTCTTTCCATTTGGCTTGCGCTCATCCAGTGGAAAAAGACTGAGAGTAGGAAGAGAGAGTTGACACTCTGTGTTCTGTCTTGGACAATAACTGTCATTTTATCACTTCTCCTTCTCTATCACCCCAATTCTCAGATTCTAGGTAAAATATTTCTTTCCCATTGAGACATGTAGCCATGTGAATGGCAACTAATTTTGTTAGAACTTGAATGCCTTAACCTTTTTCTTTCTTTTTTTTTAACTTTTTTTTTTAAATTCCAATGAAATCCCTTTTTTTTTTTTTAAAGATTTTATTTATTTGACAGAGAGAAACACAGCCAGAGAGGAAACACAAGCAGGGGGAGTGAGAGAGGGAGAAGCAGGCTTCCCGTCGGGCAGGCAGCCCGATGTGGGACTCGATCCTGGGTCTCCGGGATCATGACCTGAGCTGAAGGCAGTTGCCTAACCAACTGAGCCACCCAGGCGTCCCGAAATCCCTTTGTTTAAGCTTCTGTATTTATACTATCTTGATGAATCTGGTTTCTATGGATATTCATTAAGTTTTTTGTTTGTGTGCTATCAAGGTCTTCTGCTTGTACTTTCAACACATTTGAAATACAAACAAACCACTCTTCACTGCTTTGGTCAAGCCACCATTCTGCCCAGAACACACTACTGGCTGGTCTTTCTACTCCTAGTTCTGCTCCTTTGCAAGTGCACTCATGTGTACACAGAATCTTGACATCACAGGAAAGCATGAATGCTGGCTTCCCAAAGGAGCAGGTGAAAACTTCCGTGTGAAAACATGAATAATTATACATAAATATTTTTTTTCTGCAAGGGACAAATTTTTATCATTTAATTGAAATTTTAAATTTTTGCCAACTTAAAGGAGATAAACAGTCCTGTAGAAAAGAGCATGTCTTATTTTCCATGGTTTTCTTACAAGTATTTGACACATGGAAGATACTAATAAAAACTTGATTTATAAATGCAGTAATCTTTTTTTTTCCAGTTCTTTCTCCTATACCTTCTTTCTTAAGTCAAATAGAACTAGCATAGAAAACAGTATGTTAAGGAATGCTCACTTTTTTGTACAATTTAGTGAGATGGGATTGATGAATAAAGGAGTTTATTTTTTTAAGAAAATCAGTTTGTCAATTAATTTGTGCTTGCTTTAGTGTAACAGTATTTTTGTTTATCTTTCTGTTGTCCTTAGTTAACATTCTAATCTCTTTTTTTTTGAGGGAAAAACATCTTTGCTTTTTTTGTTATTTTTTATTATGTTACGTTAGTCAACACACAGTACATCATTAGTTTTTGATTCAGTGTTCTATGATTCATTATTTGCCATTTAATCTCATTTGCATTTCTGACTTTTGGGGGGAAATTATCTACCTCAAATGTACCTGTAAGCTAAATAGCACAGTATGAAGAAGAGATGGTACTCAGCTCAGCAGAAATGATCTATGAGCTCAAGCATTGGAGGACTTTGTTCCTAGATTATTGTTCTTATTTTCCAGATGGGGCAAGATGTCTTGTTACTGTCAATGAAAAAATAAAAGAAGGTGTCAGTTATTAAAGAGAGAAATGTTTTCAATTCCTACTTTCCGGTAAAAAGGAAAAAAGTTCTGTGCAGTGTGTGTGTGCGTGTATGTATGCATGCATGTGTGTATGTGTGTGTGTATGCACGTGTGCGTGTGTGTGTGTGTGTGTGTGTGTGTGTGTGTGTGTGTGTGTGGTGATTGTAAAGAGATTGGTGAATGCTTCCAGGTTCAACTTCTAAATTTTTAATTCGAACAGGCCCTTTGTAGGCTGTAGCAGTTTTTCTTTAATGTCAGTGCATTTTGCAGAGCTCTCAAATATGAAATTAAAAAAATATATGACAATGCCTGTGGCAATATTGGTAAATACAGACTTCTTTGTCCTAGTCCAGAATCAGATACTTCTACAACTTCTGCAAGGATTATATATATTGCTTCATGAGATTTACAACCTTTACTTAAGACTCATGCACAGTAGGGTAGCTAGGTAGCCCAGTGGGTTAAACAACTACCTTTGGTGCAGGTAATCCCAGGATTGGAATCCTTGGAATTCCTCTTGGAATCCCAGGATCAAACCCTCTGTGGGGCTCCCTGCTTAATGGGGAGTTTGCTTCTGCCTCTTCCTCTGCCCCACTGCTTAGGATTACTCTCTCTCTCTCTTAAATAAATAAATAAAATCTTTAAAAAAAAAGTCTAATCCAAAGTTATCTATGTGGAGAGTCAATCTATCATTCTCAATCAGAAGCTTAATTATTATATCAGATTTTCAGTTAACTATTTCTTGTATACAGTAGAAACTTTCAAAACCTGCCCAAAATGCTGGCTAAAATGGCATTATCATAATGAAATTCATGGCATATAATGTGTGTGGGAGGGGTGGGCATTGTTCTTCTTGGCTGCTGGCTTTAGAAGCACAATATATTTTTGAAAATTGGGACTATTTGTCACAGACAAGGCTTCTCTTCTCCACCTTTTAGAAGCTCTACTACCCAGCTTGGATAATAGCTATGAAATGAAAATTGAGTGCAATACATTTTATTCCATTTCATCATATAAATTCCTATTTCCCAAAACAATCTCCTTTGGGCATCATAATGAGCGGTACCACTTGAAATCACTTAGAGAAGCCGACAGAAAAGAGCTTCAAGCTATTTCAAAAAGCTCTTTCTTTCTTGATCAATTTTCGAAATATCTTGTAGTTTACACACACAGTAGATATTATTCCCCTAAGAAATATATCCATAATTTTACATAATTTGTGAATGCCCATGTCTCTTCTGTCATGTTTTCTTTCCTCCTCAACTTATAATAATGAATAACAAAGTTTATTTAAGCCTTTAAATATAACTTGACTTTAAACGTGAATTAAATTATATGAAGATAATTCAAAGCTGTAAGAAACTCTAATAATTGTGTTTAAACTACATATGGTCATCTACCAAAATTATGGCAAAAATAAGGCTCTTGTACCTGCTGAATTAAGAGTTAAAGATTTAATGAAAACCTTGCAAAGCATTGATGTAATATTATACTTTATGAATCTGAAGATGAAACCTAACTTTCCCTGATTCCTTTGGGCCAGGGTTCACAGTTCTAGGTTCCAAAGACTGAATGTGCACTGGAGAATCACGAGGGCAGAAGGGAACCAACAACCATATGACTGAGTTTATATATTCTGTAAACTTGGTGGCAAAGTATTTCAGTCCTTGAGCAGCTGAGGCGGGGTATCAAGAATAACACCATGACATGCCCGGAAGTTTTCTTGAGCTGCTTTATTCCTGATCAGTGGCAGAATGTGAAATAACTGATGCATTTAATGAATTTTTAATTGCTTAAATCATGTGTATATGTACAAAAAATATACTACATGAAAAGGGATACAAATAGACATATTTTTTTTCTTTTTGCCTAGTGAGAAAGATGACAACTTAACATTAACCTGAATCATTATGTGTGCTTGACTGGAGTGGGAGTCAGTGTTTAACAAAAATAAATGAGTTTGTTTGCCTGGTAGACCTGAATGTTAAAGTTTCTGAATACCCACAATTAATTCTTATAAGGACTATATGGATTTTCCTGCAATAAAGTTTTAAAAGGTCAGTATTTTATAGCACATGGTCCACATCCAGGACAGTGAAGTAGAGACCAGAGGAGCAAAAAGGGAAGTGACGAGAAAGGATAGAGGAAGAGAACGGATTCCTCTATGCCCATGCAAGACTGATTGTTTATGAACTAGAAGGCACATAATCGAGAAAAATAATGATTGCTGTCATTCTCTGGGAATGTACTATACATGTGCCTGTCAAGACATTTTAAGAGAAGTGAAGACATCTTTAGTTACAGGGCACTGAATATTATGATGCCCAAAAATAAGCAAAATATATACAAATCAAAATTAATTACCAAAAAAAAAAATGTCCAAAAGCCAACAATCTGAAAGAACTATTTATGAGCTGGAGTGTTAGTAGAATGTGTTGTGGTAAAGGGAGGATGATTTCAAACAAATATAGAATAGGCGTTAAAATAATTCATGATATTTACAAAAAAGGGGGAATGCAAAATTAATGTTTATATACAAAAGGATGAAGTACACTGAAAAGGGGACATATGAAAAATAAAATACCTGCATATAATAAACTTGATAGAAAGTTATCAGTTTGATCTAGTTGACACTTGGAAAGGAAGAACCCACTCATCCTCACATCTGAATGGAAAGAAAGAACAATGTTTCCCTTCAGGCTGTTTGAATGGAACATAACTTGATCAGGTCTTCTGGATGGCTGACCAATTTCAAACACTGAAGTGGGATTTAAGAAACTCAGATTGAACATTAAATAATAGTAACGCATTTCTTCACACAAAACAGGATGAAATCAAGGCAAGGAGGAGCATTTATTTAAAAAAAAAGAATAAAAAGAAATAAAAAAAATAAAAAAAAGAATAAAGACTAGATGTTAGCTAGGAAAAATAAGAACAGAAATGTATGGAGCATTTCATTCATGCTGGACTATATAAAGAAGAAATTGAAGACATGGTCAAGGGGGGAAATTATTTTGTGTAGGCTTAGTTTTGTTTCATTTTTTTCTAATCCATGACATGTTCTACTAATTTTTAATTCTTAGACAATCTATCCACCATCAAAGAATTGACCACATTTTTAAAATATATTACATTACTTTGAGTCTCTACAATAAGCTGATTGTTTATCAGGTAGACTAAATAATTGTATATTTTGGGAGGTCTTTAAATATTTTCACATATTAAAGATAGACATAACACTTCCTGTTCTATTTTTTTTTAAGATTTTATTTGTTTGACAGAGAAAAACACAGCCAGAGAGGGAACACAAGCAAGGAGAGTGAGAGAGGGAGAAGCAGGCTTCCTGCCGAGCAGGGAGCCCAATGTGGGACTCGATCCCAGGTCTCTGGGATCATGACCTGAGCCGAAGGCAGTTGCTTAACCAACTGAGCCACCCAGGCACCCCAACACTTCATGTTTTATAGCTAATCACATTCTACCATATATGAGGAATCAAAAAACTTATGAAGTTGTATAACTAACCAAATGTCACAGAACTGGCATCAAGTCCTGGTCTACTACCTGAGTATCCTGGTCTGTTTTACAAGATGTATATATTTGCTACCTTTATTTTATAGAGCATTCTTAGGTATACAGAAAAATTGGAAAGATAGTTTGCATATACCCCACACACAATTTTCCCTATTACTATCTAATGTTTGTATGGTAAATTTCTTAAAATTAATGAAGATCTAAGTATGTATTTCTCTTCTTTTTAAATTTATTTACATATTTTTATTATGTTACATTAGTCATCATTAGTTTTTGATGTAGTGTTCCATGATTCACTGTTTGCGTGTAACACCCTGTGCTCCATGCAATCCGTACCATCCTTAATACCCATCATCAGGCTAACCCATTCCCCCATCGCTCCCCAAACTGGAGTTTGTTTGTTTCCTGGAATCTGTAGCCTCTCATGGTTTGCCTCCGTCCCTGACTTTCCCCCTTTCATTTTTCCCTTTCTTCTCCTAATGTTCTCCATGCTATTCCTTATGTTCCATAAATAAGTGAAACCGTATGATAATTGTCTTTTTCTGCTTGACTTATTTCACTTCACATAATCTCTTTTAGTTTCATCTATGCTGATGCAAATGTTGGGTATTCATCCTTTCTGATAGCTGAGTAATATTCCATTGCATATATGGACCACATCTTCTTTATCTATTTGTCTGTTGAAGGGCATCTCAGCTCCTTCCATGTTTGCCTATTGTGGACATTGCTGGTATAAACATTGGGGTGCATGTGGTCCTTCTTTTCACTACCTCTGTATCTTTGGGGCAAATACCCAGTAGTGCAATTGCTGGGTCACAGGGTAGTTCTATTTTTTACTTTTTGAGGAAACTCTACACTGTTTTTCAAAGTTGCTGTACCAACTTGCATTCCTACCAATAGTGTAAGAGGGCTCCCCTTTCTCGACAACCTCTCCAACATTTGTTGTTTCTCACCTTGTCAATTTGTGCCACTCTAACTAGTGTAAGGTGGTATCTCGGTATGGTTTTGATTTGAATTTCCCTGATGGCTAATGATGTTGAATATTTTTTCATGTGTCTATTAGCCATTTGTATGTCTTCTTTGGAGAGCGTTTGTCTCATATCTTCTGCCCACTTTTTAACTTGTTTATTTGTTTTTTGGTGTTGAGTTTGAGAAGTTCTTTATAGATCTTGGATATCAGCCTTTTGTCTGTAGTGTTATTTGCAAATATATTCTGTCTCTTTGTTTTGTTGACTATTTCCTTTGCTGTGCAAAGCTACTTTTCTTGATAAAGTCCCAAAAGTTCATTTTCACTGTTGTTTGCTTTGCCTTTGGAAACATGTCTTGAAAAAAGTTGCTGTGACCAATGTCAAAGAGGTTACTGCCTATGTTTTCATCTAGGATTTTGATACATTCCTGTCTCACATTGAGTTATTTCATCCATTTAGAGTTTATATTTGTGTATGGCATAAGAGAATAGTTCAGCTTCATTTTTCTGTACACAGCTTTCCAATATTCACAGCACCGTTTATTGAAGAGGCTGTCTTTTTTTCATTGGATATTCTCTCTTGCTTTGTTGAAGATTAGTTGACCATAGAATTGATGAGGGTCTGTATCTGGGCCCTCTATTCTGTTGCATTGATCTATGTGTCTGTTTTTGTGCCAGTGCCATGCTGTCTTGGTGATCATAGTTTTGTAACATAGTATGGTAAATTTGTTAAAATTAATGAAGATCTAAGTCGGTGTTTCTTTTCTTTTTTTTTAATTTATTTTTCCTTTTGAGGATGTTTTAAATAGTTTTATTTTCTTTCGATTTCAAATTTCAATTCTTACTGCAGGTTTATAGGAAAGAAATTGAATTTTATGTATTAATGCTTTATCCTTTGAGCAAGCTATGCTCACTTATTATTTCCAGAGGTTATTTGTAGATTCTTTTGGATTTTTTTAACTTGGAAAATATCACATATGAAAATGATAGTTTTAGTTCTTCCTTTGCAATATAATAACAAGGGTCTATAGAGAAAACTGTAGCATAATTAAAACAAACAAACAAAAATCATTACAATGAAATGATCTACTAGCAGCAAACTTTTATTTTATTTTTATTGGTAGTTGATCATTTGATAACCTTTAAACAATTGCATAAATATCTCTCATGCATTTTTGAAACTGTCTTCCTTTTACTTGCTTCTTGATCCAGCTGTTGCTTTAATGACCAGCTCCAGCAGAAGACTGTTCTTTTGGTACTGATGCTAGGATACTCTGCTAGATTTTCATGCATTTGTAACTGGAGTGATCCCATTGGGAAAAATATTTGGTCAAGAGGAGATGAGACTGGTGAGTAATTTCTCCTCCTCTTCCTCCCCCCTCCTCCTCCCCCCTCCTCCTCCCCCTCCTCATCCTCCCCCTCCTCCCCCTCCTCCCCCTCCTGCTCCTCCTCCT
>PITA01002441.1:0-131580 GCA_004023965.1 Spilogale gracilis
AAGGGGGAGGGAGGGTGTGTGTGTGCATGTGTGTCGGGATGCTGGGTAAGGGAGGGGAGGGTATATGTGTGCATGTCAGGAAACGTCCAGAAAGCCGAACAGACCCCAAATCAGACTGGTCATAACTCTTAGCAATGAGAGGAGAACCCTCTGGGAATGGATTTTTTAAATTTGAAGATTCAAATTTGATACTGATTTGTGATACATTAGAAGTTGCCTCTTTTTAGCCTGTCCTTAAGATAAAAAGAATTTTATTTGGGCTTATTGTAATGTGAAGTCCATTTCCTGGTAAATTTACTCAGTACTTCAGATTTATATTTTCCAAGTAGTTTGAACAAATCATTTTTAGTTCAGTTTCTCAAGTCCTGTTATATCCCCTGCTGTGAGAACTATCAAGGAGGGATTCACCAATGGAATAGTCTTTCTTAGGTTGTGTTATTGGATTTAGTTGGCCTGATTGATTTTTGTTTTTCTGGTTGAGTATTAAGAATACTCTTTGTTTCCATAAGTTGAGGGTTTTTTTGCTTTTCTCTTAGTTAACACTTAGAATTTTATACCACCTCCCAAATGGAAAAGAAAACATAGATATTTCCGTTTCCTTTTCTAAAAGCCTGTCGTTGGGGGACTGGCAATGTGAATTAGTCATGTTTTAGGAGAGATTCACCTGACTTGTTACAAATGTACATCCTTTACCTGTCCCTGCCCTTATATGAGCCATCCTGACTCACTGATCACATCCTGGATTCCTCTGACTTTGCGTTTAGTTAAGTGAACCTAAACACGTCACCCCTTTACTTTTGCCCTAGATATGTTAGGTTTTTTTTTTCTTTTTTTTCTTTTTGATTCATGGATTCATAAGGGACTTCTATAATAATGCTGAGTTTTCTGTTTTTGTGTTAGGAAAAAAGTCATGATTTTTTTTTTTTTTAAGATTTTATCTATTTATTTGACAGAGAGAAACACAGCCAGAGAGGGAACACAAGCAGGGCGAGTGAGAGAGGGAGAAGCAGGCTTCCCGCTGAGCAGGGAGCCTGATGTGGGGCTCGAACCCAGGATCCTGAGATCATGACCTGAGCCAAAGGCAGAGGTTTAACTCTCTGAGCCACACAGGCACCCAGGAAGCAGTTTCTTAATGACGTTTCAGGGCCCATCAGGTCTCCTAAAGCAGTGCTATGTGGAGCTGATCTGAGCTTGAGGCTCAGGCTGGTGGGGCTGGGACTCAAACCCAAATTCTGAGATCTCATACCACATTTTCGGAGAGCTTCATAGAGTGAACTCATTCAAGAAGTATTTGTCATGTGCCTCTTCGTCTTCATGGGGTTAACCTTCTAGTGGCTGCG
Organism: Spilogale gracilis; assembly: GCA_004023965.1. Classification (NCBI taxonomy): domain Eukaryota; kingdom Metazoa; phylum Chordata; class Mammalia; order Carnivora; family Mephitidae; genus Spilogale; species Spilogale gracilis. The sequence continues at coordinate 1,341 of PITA01002441.1, forward strand.
ATTAAGCCAATAGATTCTTAATTTTTTTTTTTTTTTTTAAAGATTCATATGGGGCACCTGGGTGGCTCAGTTAGTTAAGTATCCACTTTCTGCTCAGGTCATGATCCCAGGGTCCTGGGATCCTGGGCCCTGCCTACTTGTGCTCTGTCTCTCTGTTAAGTAAATAAATAAAATCTTGAAAAAAAATTTTTAAAGGCTCATATTTGTGTATCTCATGTGTTGCTCATTAAAACAGGCTGTACTGCCTGCTGATGTAGAACCAAAGTAAAAATCCCACTTGTAAATAGGCTCCATGACATTATAAATAAGAACTGGACATGTAAACTACTGAGCTAAATGTCTGAAGAAACATAGATGATATGTGGTAATGAGAAGACAAAGAATAAACTTAAGCGTTTTTTGGAATTGGGAATTTTTAGGTCAGCATTTTATTGCTGGAAGAGACCTTTGGATTCTTCCAAAATAGTGATTCTTACTGGAGCAGGACACGGCAGGATGAGAATTTCCCAAGCTCCTTAGGTGAGCTTCGGAAAGCCTCCTGTGGGACTTTTTCAGTGGATCCATGCCTTCCTCTGGCTGTCGGTTGGTTCTCATATGTTTCCCTCTGCAAGCACGCTCCCTCCCACCACTCATCACCCTCAGTCCCATCCTGACCGGTACAACCCCCAGTTCTTAAATTTGAAAACTTGGAGAGATTCAGAACAGCTCCCCACCTAACTGGCTCATTCCTGACACCCTGAAAGAAATTATAGACTTGGGCTGGCACAGCTCTGCTCATTCCTCTCCTGAAGTATTCCAGAGATTCTGGAAGAGACGCAGCCAGGTAAGGAGTCTGTCACTCGCTTGAGGGCTTCAGGCCGCAGGGCCTTCTACACAGAATTTGGAAGTCTGGATATGAGATCTGTGCTGAGAAGCAGTGACACGAGTCGAAGTGAGGGCTATATGGTTAATTCTAAGTTTTGATATGGCCCTCGGTGACCGATGGAAAATAATAATTAGTGGTTCCATTTTCTCATCTATCAATTAAGTGAATATTACTTTATACGTTAAAATTTTTTTGAACATTCAGGAACAAAATAGTTGGCACCAGTAGTCTTGGATTCCCCTGATTATTCTCACAGTGGGAAATCTGTAGCCTTATGAAGCTGAACGAATGCACAAGTTTAATCTTAAGCCTTGGAAACTATTTGACTGAGAGCCCACCTACTTGCCTATGATGGTTAGAGAAGTTATCCAGTTGAATAAGATGAATCCCATAATGACTCAGAAGCTTGAAAACTGGAAGAAAAGATGATTGTTTTTTTTTATTATTAGACTTTTTTTTTTAAGATTTTATTTATTTATTTGACAGACAGAAACACAGCTAGAGAGGGAACCACAAGCAAGGGGAATGAGAGAGGGAGAAGCAGGCTTCCCGCCGAGCAGGGAGCCCTACGTGGGGCTCGATCCCGGGTCTCCAGGATCATGACCTGAACTGAAGGCAGACACTTAATGACTGAGCTGCCCAGGTGCCCCCAAAATTAAAAAAAAAATTTATGATTTTATTTATTTATTTGACAGAGAGATCACAAGTAAGCAGAGAGGCAGGCAGAGAGAGGAGGAAGCAGGCTCCCTGATGAGCAGAGAGCCCGATGCAGGCCTCGATCCCAGGACCCTGAGATCATGACCTGAGCCCAAGGCAGAGGCTTTAACCCACTGAGCCACCCATGTGCCCCCAAAATTTTAAATTTTAATGAAATCTTGTTTATCAGTTATCTCTTTCATGGAATTTCTTCTTTGATATTTTGTCTAAAAAAGTCAGTGCCATATCCAAAGTCATCTAGATTTTCTCTTACTTTATCTTGTAAGAATTTTATACTTTTGCATTTTACATTTAAGTCTCTGATCCATTTTGAGCTAATTTTTGTGATAGTATAAAGTCTGTGTCTAAATTCATTTCTTGGCAGCTCTTTCTGCCTACGGATCTTGTCCCTGTGCTATAATAAAAACACCTTCTTACACTGAAAAAAATATTCATTTTTTTTGCACATGAATGTCTGGTTGTTCAAGCACCACTTGCTGAAAAGTCTGTCTGTTCTTCCCTTCTGTTAACTTTGCTCCTCTGTCAGAGATCACTGGGCTATGCTGGAGTCACTGATGCACACATAAAACTGTGTCACATTGTGTGTCAGCTGTACTTCAGTTAAAAAATCTTAAAAGATCAGTTGACTGTCTATCTAGTTCTCTCTCCAGGTTCTCTGTTTTGTTCCGTTGGTCTGTTTATCTTTTTTTTTTTTAAGAAGAAATTACTGTATACAGTTAAAATAAAAAAGAGGCCATGCATTATAGTTTTAAGTAGATATTCCCATCTCAGATGCTTAAAGAAAAAACAAATGTCCATCATACTACAGAGATACTGAATGAAGTTGGGCATAATGATAACTCTCACCAAATTATCTAAATATCTGTTGCTATGTATCACTAAAATATCTTTCCCAGTTCCACAGACTCTTGATGAGATTGGCCCTTTTCTTAGATAACATATACTTTCATTCTGGACATAGACATATTCTTTTCTTCCTTTAAGATACAGTAATATTGGACTGGTCAGTTGTTGTACACATGCAGATAGGTTAACATATGTTGCAAAGCTAGAATTTTACCTTCTGTCCATCTTGCATATTTCCTATTTAAACAAATCTGAGCAGAGTGTATGGTGAAATTCTACCGGTACAAGCCTGACGTGAACCTCAGGTTTTCATTTACTTGGAAGGAAAACGGTGGGGGAAATAAACAGTTACAGTTCTGTGGACATAGAGTTTAAATGAGAATATTCTATAGGTCTTACAAAGTTGGATAATGAAATGAATGAATGAGTAAGTAATGAATAACCTCGCCTTGTTCTAAAAGGATTTAAGACCTATAAGGTTTTCAAATATCAGGGTCTACTGAAACATCATATAATGATATTCTTGGTGCTTTCAAACAGAAAAGGGTTATCATTGATTCTTGTTTCTCTACTGACTGTACATGTACTTTTCCTAGTAGGGCATGTGGTGTTATAGAACAAAGCTTCTGGAGAGAATAAACCTTAGTAATTTCACTCTCACTTTCTGGAAGAAATTCCCTCTTGCCGATATTGTCCCAGTCCCTTCCAGACCTATGATGTCTTTGAATGCTGACCAGCTACTTTAGAAAATGTAGTTAATTTTTTTTTCTTCACTTGAGACTCTGTAGGGGTTTAGGTAAGAGTGTGGACTCCTGGAGCCACACTTACTGAATTCATATCTTACCATCTTCTAGTTGTGTGAACTTGTACTTGTTACCCAACTGTTCTGTGTCTCAGTTTCCTCCATTTATAATGCAGATAGTAATCATAGCTAGATCATTAAGATACGGAGATGTGTGTATTTTGTTGTTGTTGTTGTATTTTGTCTTAAAACATTTACGTCACATTTTGTGTCCGGCACTAAGCACTTTGTTAATATTAACTCACCTTTTTATGGTAAAAGGTACATGAAAGTAGGGAAAAAAACAATAATATAAGAAAAAAGATAATGAAAGTCAAAATATAATAATCTGGAAAAGAATTTCACCATCTGGGTATTAAAATCTGACATGGTAAGAGTAGCTGTAATAGGTACGTGTGTACACAGGATATACACAGGCTGTTCACAGAAAAAGAAATGCAGCCAACCAGTGAACATGAAAGGATGCCTAACAACCCTGCTAGGTAGGCGGGCTGATACAAACTAAGACCATAAACTAACCATATTTTTCCCACCAGATTGTAAAAATTAAGTGTAATCATGCCTCATTGGTGTATTTTTAACTCAGAAAAGTACCTGCTCAGGCTAAGTATTCATTAAGTGTTAGCTGGAATTATTCACCAATAGCTTCTGAGTGCTAGACTATGCTGATTACACCACAAACAAGACCTGCTCCCTGCCCCTCTAACTCAGCATATGTTTCCTTATGCTCAGGCCTTATTAACATCTGTCTCATATATATATATATATTTTTAAGATTTTATTTATTTATTTGGCAGAGAGAGAGAGATCACAAGTAGGCAGAGGGGCAGGCAGAGACAGAGGAGGAAGCAGGCTCCCTGCTGAGCAGAGAGCCCGATGCGAGTGTCGATCCCAGGACCCTGAGATCATGACCTGAGCAGAGGCAGAGGCTTTAATCCACTGAGCCACAAGGTGCCCAGCATCTGTTATATTAATTTCAGTTTGCTATTTTCCATTTCATTTTGTAGTTGAAGTCAAGTGATTTTGCTGTCCTGAAGCAGTTGCTGCCTTTGTTGGAGAAGGTCTCCACGGTGTACCCTGACCCCGTCATCCAGGAGCTCGCCGTCGATCTCCGTATCACCATCTCTACCCATGGGGCCTTTTCCACTGAGGCTGTCAGTGTGGCTGCCCAGGGTACCCTGAACAAGAAGGAGCCAGGAGGGAAGATAGAAGAGCAGCGACAAACCCGTCCTGGGAGTTACAGCGATGAGTCTCACCTCAGACAACAGCAAGGCCGTGAGAAGTCTAAACAGACGAGCCTGAACTCTGCTGCTCCGCTCATTCCACAGGAGGTCAGTGAGCCCAGAACTGCTACAGACCAGAACTCCGGGAGTGTGAGCACAGACCAGCTCCAGGAGCTGCTTCTCTCAGCTTACGATCCTCAAATTCCAACCCGGGCTGCGGCTCTGCGAACTCTTTCCCGCTGGATAGAGCAGAGAGAAACAAAAGCCCTTGAGATGCAGGAGAAGCTTCTCAAGGTGAGTAGAGCACACCGGCAAGGCACACGCACACGGGGGGGGGGGGGGCAGCTTTCCGGGAGCCTTGACTGTGTATCAAGCACCGGCCCGGACTACCCTAGGGGAATTATGATTGTTCTGATGAGGCAAGACTTAGACACAGGAAGGACTTAGATAACCACCTGAGACCATTCAGTTGAGCATGAACAGGAGAGAAGAGCATGTTCCCAAGAAGCCACCTGTTTGTTTTTTGTATATGATTTTTATTTATTTGTTTGAGAGTGCGAGAGAGAGAGAGAGAGAGAGAAAGAGAGAGAACACAGAGGGAGAGGGAGAAGCAGAGGGCTCAGCAGGAAGCCTGACGCTGGGCTGGATCTCAGGACTCTGGGATCATGACCTGAGCCAACCAGGCACCCGTTTTCTCTGGGCCCTTTTTAAGAAGGGAATTGTACAGAACTGGGCCTTCCTCCACGCCCCAACCTCCCTGCCTTCTCTCTCCATCACAATGAAGAAGCTGTTCTTTACATGGGCCATGTATATGGGAGAAAATGTGTGCTTAGCTAAGGATCTTTTCCCTTTTGTGGAAATTTTCCTGATCTCAATATGGGTTAGAGATTAAGAACTAAGTGTCTAGGAATGCCTGGATAGCTCAGTCATTAAGCATCGGCCTTCTGCTCAGGTCATGATCCCAGGTCCTAGGGTTAAGCCCTGCTTCTCCCTCTCCTGCCCCCTTGCTTGTGTTCCCTTTCTTACTGTCTGTCTCTCTCTGTCAAATAAATAAAGTCTTAAAAACAAAACAAAAAAAAGAGCAAAGGGTCTAGAGTCTACTTAGACAAGTCATTTAAATTTCCTGAGCCTCAATTTCTCCATCTGTAAAATGAGGGTAATAACAATAGAACCCACTTCATGTTGCAAGATTTGGGGGCCCCTGGTTGGCTCAGTCAGTACAGTATACAACTCCTGATCATGGGGTTGTGGGTTTGAACCCCACATTGGGTGTAAAGATAACTTAAAAACAAAATCTTGGGGTGCCTGGGTGGCTCAGTGGGTTAAAGCCTCTGCCTTCGGCTCAGGTCATGGTCTCGGGGTCCTGGGATTGAGGCCCACGTCAGGCTCTCTGCTCGGCAGGGAGCCTGCTTCCTACTGCCTCTCTGCCTACTTGTGATCTCGCTCTCTGTCAAATAAATAAATAAAATCTTAAAAAAAAAAAAGAAAAATATTTATAAAAAAGAAAAAAGAAAGAAATATTTAAAAAAATAGTTCATGTACAGGCATCTGGCTGGCTCATTTGGTAGAGCAGGCAACTCTTGATCTTAGGGTTGTGAGTTCGAGCCCCACACTGGGCATAGAACTTAAAATTCTATTAATTTTATTCTAATTCTGATTCTATTCTAATTTTATTAATTTAATTATTAAATTAAAATAAGAGACTTCAGAGGGAATGAATGCAGCCCTGCTGACACCTTGGGGGAAAAAAACAAGTCTATGTAAAGCACTAGTTACAGTGATCAGCACATAATGAGCATCCAGTAAAGGTTCACTGTCATTATTATCATCTCTTTCGTATACTTTAGCCATTAGATTAAGAGTTATAGTCCTAATGGAAAACATTTATTTAATTTTTAAAAAATATTTTATTTATTTATTTTCCAGAGAGAAACACAGCCAGAGAGGGAACACAAGCAGGGGGACTGAGAGAGGCAGAAGCAGGCTTCCCGCCGAGCAGGGAGCCCGATGCGGGGCTCGATCCTGGGACTCCGGGGTCATGACCCAAGCCAAAGGCAGATGCCCAATGACTGAGCCACCCAGGCGCCCCTGAAGACATTTATTTTTACTCACCAAAGTATTAGGACTGATAGTGTAATAATAATAACTGCTGTTGGGGGCACCTATGTGGCATAGTCAGCTATGTGTCTGACTCTCGGTCTCGGTTCAGGTCATGATCTCAGGGTTGCAAGATGGAGCCCCGTGTCTGGCTGTGTGCTCAGTGCAGAGTCCGCTTGAGTCTCTCTATCCCTTTCCCTCTTCCCCTCCCCCCTCAAATAAGTTAATAGTAATAATAATTACAATAATAACAACAGCTGCTGTTTATTGAGCTGGGTCCTGTATCTTTCAGATATTATCTCCAGTCCTCATAACAGCTGCAATGTTCTTATTCCATTTTATAGATGAGAAAAACAAGGCCTAGAAGTGTGTCAAGGATTTCCTGCCTTTAATGCTGAAAACCTCAAAGTCTGTATCTCCTTTGAGCAAACATCAAAAACACCCCTTCATACAGCTATTTAGATGGTGAATGTAATGAACATCTTTGGAATTTTCTTTGACTTATTGAACCTTTATCTTCTGGGCATGATTGGTCAGGTCCTGTCAATTATTTTTCCAAGAATCCTCTCGAATATATCTCTATCTCTTCCTCTTTATCACCATGGCTACTACCCTGGATTAAGCTTCCTTTACTTACCTGGTCCCCCCACCCCTTCCAACCTGGCCCTCTTTCTAAGTAGTTACTGACTGAGGCTCTTGCTAACATGCTGCACATGTGGAGACCCGCAGCATCAAGATCCTATCAGGAATCGCTGTGCCAGCAAAGGATCCCCCACTCTATAAGCAACACGCACCCCTTCCGCCCCCCAGACGCCAAGCAGGAGGCACAGGAACACATGGCCACCAGCTTTCTCTGGCCCTCATGCTAGGGGCCTAAACGTAACATGTCACCATTATATTTTCTAGATAAGCAATACTCTCTGGTGCATTCCCTAATTGTGAGATCATCTTTTAAACATAATTTGTTACTAATGTCAATTGAAGTGCGGAAATTTGCCAAAGGTTTAAAAAAAATAATTTAGAACACATTCTTTTTTTTTTTTTTAAAGATTTTATTTATTTATTTGACAGAGAGAGAGATCACAAGTAGCAGAGAGGCAGACAGAGAGAGAGGAGGAAACAGGCTCCCTGCTAAACAGAGAACCTGATGCGGGCCTTGATCCCAGGACCCTGAGATCATGACCTGAACCGAAAGCAGAGGCTTTAACCCACTGAGCCACCCAGGCGCCCTAAAACACATTCTTATTCCAATAACATCTGTCTGTCACTTGTATTCCCTTACACTTTCTGAGTGCAAGAGGAAAGGATCAGATTAGAGCAAATATGCCATCAGGTGGACCTAACCCCGAGCACGGCCTCTTGTGTGTCATGCCTGCTGGTCTGTCCTGACACGGGTGAGAATGTTGTCCACCAGGGACAGTAATGGAGAAGGTGCTGAGGATTTTTCTTCCAGATTTTGGTTTTCATGCCTACTTCTGGTATCTACTTAGCCACTTCAAGAAGTATCTCCCCCCTAACTTGCCACCCTTCTTTAGCTACTATAAAAATGGGACTTCAAACATATACTTTGTTTTCCCTGCAAGATTCTAAAGTCAGACGAATGTCTAGCTAAGACAAACAAGAAGGAAGGCCTTTATTCTTTTGAGGCTGCTCTGAGGAGCTCTCATATGTTGCTTGCTCTTTGTGAATCATATCACTGCTCTCTTTTGTGGTTCCAGATATTCTTGGAGAACTTGGAGCATGAAGACACCTTTGTATATCTGTCTGCTATTCAGGGTAAGTTAGTCCTGGTTAAAGGACTCTGAGTCTGTGGACCAAATATTGTAGCGCATATGTTTGCACAAAATCTCTAAAGTTGTGGAACCACGAGGTCATTTTGTCCATCTTCCTGCCTCCTACATGTATTCAATTTAAGTCATAATAATAATATTCCTGGATGGTTCCCTAAGGGTTCTCGTAGAATTTCAGTGTCTGATAATGAAGAGGCGGTCTTTATTATTCTGTAGGTTAAAGTGCATTTCTTCTCATTCAAGGAGGTAAAAAATGGCTCACACATGAACTCTCATTACCTTAACCTTTTATGCACTTGACTACTGCTAGAATGCACCCTTGCTTTCCCTTTAAACTACAAGAATCTCCTATTAGAGGTGCCTGGGTGGCTCAGTCGGTGAAGCGTCTGCCATCGGCTCACGTCATGATCCCTGGGTCCTGGGATCAAGCCCTGAGGTGGGCCCCTTGCTCAGCAGGGAGGCTGCCTCTCCCTGTCCCACTGCTTTCTGCTCCCTCTGCTTGTGCTCTCTCTGTCAAATAAATAAATAAAATCTTTTTGAAAAAATAAAAATAATAATAATAAATAAAAACTCATAAAAGAATCTCATAGTATTTTTCATCAAAATGTTTTTTGCAATAATTTTATTTCTCTTTCGTGATTCTTTGTGGTTCTCCCCATCTCCATTAATTTGTGGATTCCAAATCTTTTTTTAAAGCTTTTATTTATTTATTTTGAGAGAGAGAGAGAGTGCACAAATGAGGGGGAGCGGCAGAGGGAGAAGGAGAACCAGACTCTGCCCTGAGCAGGGAACCAGATGCGGGGCTCCATTCCGGACCTTGGGATCATAACCTGAGCTGCAAGCAGACACTTAACCGACTGAACCACTCAGGCACCCCCCCCACCACCACCGTTTTTTTAAGGTTATGGATGCAAATCTACAGAGAGATGTCATGGACAGGGATGTTGAGTACAGGCACCCTTCCTAAAAGCGTGAGAATCAGACATGGTGGGAAGGTCAGTTATCTCGCAGCTTCTCTTGGCTCCACTGGTGAAGTGTAATCATCAAGAGCTGGGACTCTGAGGGCATGTGGGTGGCTCAGTCAGTTAATGAGATGACTCAGGTCATCATCTCAGAGTCCTGGGATCGAGCCTCACAAGGAGTCTGCGCAAGGAGCCTGCTTCTCCCTCTGCCTGCTGCTCCCCCTGCTTGTGCTCTTTCACGCTCTCTCTCTGACAAATAAATAAATAAAATCTTTTTAAAAAAAGAAAAAAGAACCAGGACTCTGGACAGACCGCCAAGGTGTACCTCCATTCCGCTCATGCTCAGTTGTAGGGACTTTGGCAAATTGCTTAATCTCTGGGCTTTAATTTCATATCTGGGGGGGTATACAGAAATGTATGGGGGGGCTAAACAGAAATGTAAAATGGCATAGCTAATTTGTCAGTCCATCAAAAAGATAAGCATAAGGCTACCACTTGATGCAGTAATTCCAGTTCTAGATGTACACTCAGGAGGATTGAAAACATCTGTCCATGCAAAACCTTGTACCTAAGTATTCATAGCAGCACTGTTCGTAATACCCAAAAGGTGGAAACAACACAAATATCTATCAAATGATGAATAGAGAAACAAACTGTACATTATCCATACAGTAGAATGTTACTGAAGGGATATGTCATAGAAGGGATGAACCTTGAAAATTATACTGTTCCTTTATAAGAAACATGCTGAATAGGGAATTTTTTTTTCCCAGAATAAGGAAATTTATAGAGATAGAAACTAAATAAGTAGCTGCCGAGGGCTGGCGGGAAAGGGGAGAGCATTAGGAGGTAATAGCTGAAGAGTAAGGATTGCTTTTTGGGGTGATGGAAACATTCTAAAATTGACTGTGGTGATGATTGCACAGCTCTGTCAGTATCATAGGCATCGTTGAATTGTATACTTTAAATTGGTAAATATTCTGGTATGTGAATTATATCTCAACTATTACCAAAAAAATTTTTTTTAAAGATTTTACTTATTTATTTGACAGAGAGAAACACAGCTAGAGAGGGAACACAAGCAGGGGGAGTGAGAGAGGGAGAAGCAGGCCCCCTGCCGAGCAGGGAGCCCAATGCAAGACTTGATCCCAGGACTCTAGGATCCTGACCTGAGCGAGAAAGGGAGATTCTTAATGACTGAGCCACTCATGCTCCCCCCCCAAAATTAAAATTTAATAAAGATGGCGAGGGATAAAACCGTCAGAGCTTAAGAAGATATGAGGATTGGGGCGCCTGGGTGGCTCAGTTGGTTAAGCGACTGCCTTCGGCTCAGGTCATGATCCTGGAGACCCGGGATCGAGTCCCACGTCAGGCTCCCTGCTCGGCGGGAAGCCTGCTTCTCCCTCTCTCAGTCCCTCTGCTTGTGTTCCCTCTCTCGCTGTGTTTCTTTCTGTCAAATAAATAAAATCTTTAAAAAAAAAAAAAAAAAGAAGATATGAGGATTAAATGTAATATGGTAGATAGGATCCTAGAACAGACAAGGGGCATTCAGGAAAAACAAAGAGAATCTGAGTAAATTATGGACTTTAGCTGATAATAAAATGTCACTCTTAGTTCATTAATTGTGACAAATGTACCATGCTAATGCAGAAGTTAATAATAGGGGCAACTGGGTATGGAATATATGAGAACTCTCTGTGCTAACTTCTTAATAATTTTGTAAATCTAAAACTCTTCTATTGTAAAAAGTCTATAAAGGGAGGTTAATATTAGGATTAAATGAGTTAATAACTTGAAAGTGCCTAGCACAGGGGCACCTAGGGGCTCAGTCGGTCAAGTGTCCAACTCTTGATTTCAGCTCAGGTTGTGATCTCAGGGTCATGAGATTGAGTATGGCATCCGGCCCCATGCTCAGCGTGGAGTCTGCTTGAGACTCTCTCTCCCTCTCCCTCTCCCTCTCCCTCTGCCCTCTACCCATTCCCACACACACTGTCCCTCTAAAATAAATAAATCTTAAAAAAAAAAGAAAAAGAAAATGCTTAGCACACAGTAAGTGTTCACATAAGGTTAGCTGTTATAAATTTAGTGTTATCATCGTCGTCGTCATATTACTACTGCTTCTCCTGTTAGAATGCTAGATAATGTGGTGTTATGTTGACTTCTTAGAGCTAGAGTTTGAGTAGGCAGGCTGTATCTGGTAGTTATTGCTATTGCTATGTAACAAACTACTCCAACACTCAGTAGGTTAAACACGCATCGTGTGTTATCATTCAGGCATGTGTAGACAGAGGGAGTTCACCTGATGCAGGCTGGGTTTGTATGGATGGTCGTGCTTCTCTCTGTGGCTCTGCGTGCTGTCTGCCCCAGCCGCCGCGCCTCTTCCTGTTCATCCCCATGCCCAGCGGCCCCACCAGGGTGTCTTGCGGTGATGGCAGAAGTGAAAGAGGTTAACAGGCCTCTTTAGGTCTAAGCTTGCAATGAGCATCCTATCACTTCTGCTTCGTTCTCTTGGCTGAACTAAGTCAATAGGGCCCAGCCCAAAAGTCAAAAGGCAGAGAAATATACTCTTTCCCTTTAGTGGGACAAACTGCCAGGTCAAAGGGAAAGGGGAAGAAGTGAAGCCAGTCATGCAGTCTTCCACACTGACGTGTTCTCTTTGTCTGTGAAGGGTGAGGTCCTCTGTGAACATGAGGCCTGCTTAGGTCTTAATTGGCTACTTATTTCTTGGCATAATTTGGGTATGATCTGTACAGATCTGGTAGTTAAAGCTTAAGAGAAAGTGCAGAAGAGATAGCATACGGTGATAAAGGCCAGCGCCTTGGAATTCATTCTTTATTCAGCATTTATTGTGCACCCACTGTATACAAAACACTTCCGCAGTGAGTTGTCATGTCTTGGTTAAAAAGCAAATAGAAAATTTCTCTAAGAGGAGATGAAATGACCACCCTGCGGGCTAAAAGAACAAGTAGGTGAGAACAGAGGCTCAAAGAGTAGAGGACTTCAAGAGAGAAATTAACTACGCACAGGTGAATGGGCAAAGAGGCCTGGAATTGAGATAAACTTGGGGCTCAGGAAGTCACATGACAATGAGTGGTACTTATGGAAGCAAGATAAGTCAATGAAGAAAGAATCTCAAATGCCTATAATTAAGAAGTCTCAGAAAATAAGTCCCCTGGTACTTTACTCAAGAAACTGTAATACTGTTAGGATAAGAAGCTGTTTCTTATTAGTTTTTTTTTAGGACTGCGTTCTTAGAAAAGAGAAGGTATATCATTCTCATGTGGCAACATCGCTGTTTGGAATCAGCTTCTTAGCTGATTAACCCATTGAGCTCATTAGCCTCTAGGGTCTGCTATAAAAATCACAACTGTTGGTTTTATGTTTGTTTTTAGTAATTTTAATTGGTGTGCTAATCAGTTAGTAGCTAATTTGGCGATGAAGAACATGGGAGGTAGAGGTGTAATTTCTGTTCTCAGCTCCCCACAATGGACAAGTTTGAATTAATTGATGTTTTGGTGTTTGTAACATGCACTTAAAGGCCAAGGCTCTAGGTGAGTTTCCCATTAAGAAAGGAAAGAGCTGAATTTTCCCACCTTCATTGCCAATGTCTTTTGCCCAGGCGGAAAGCATGCCAGGAGCCAAGCCATTTTGCACTCCCAGTCAGACAAGACCAACCTACTTGGAAATGTTCTGCAGAACAAGGGGTATTGGGCTGTTGTTTGGATAGCGTTTAGTTATGAGGAGTGTGTATGTGCGCCCGCACACAGGTGTCTGTGTTTAAAGTTTTCTTTTTTCAAGCTGTCTAAATGTCTCCATGTGAAAATTACAATGCATCTTTTGCTTAATTTGTTGATAAATTGGATTTCTTTTATAATTTCTCACCAACTTTGCAGGCTACCAGCAGAGCAGAGGGGAATTAAATAAGCTTATTTATTCAATACATACTCACCTGATGTAAGAATTTCTGGTGTGTGTATTATTTGTGTATCACAATGGTCTGAGAACTAAATTTCCTAGGAGTTAAATTTTAGTTTTATGAAGGATGGTCTGCATCTCCTTTTAGTCCTGTTGAGAAAGTGATGGCTGATTTAGTTCTCACAGCAGCTGCTCCGAGGCGGGTAATCAGTCACAAGTTCTTCAGGCAGAGAATTCTGCACCAAGTTCCTGAGTTTCAGTTTCAAGCCAGAGTTCCTAAATGGCAGACCATTAAGTGTGTCTCCTTTTTAGATTACTCTTTTTTTCATTCTTTGTTAAATCATTTTTATTGTTGCACAAATTAATGCATATGCGTTGTTCTAAAAAAATTTAATTGACAAGGAAGTATATAAGGTAAAAAGTACAAGTCCTCTTTTTCAAAATAGGATTTAAAATATGTCCTTGAAGGTCCCATAATGTATATTAGATGTTCGAGGTATTTTTCTCATTTCAGTTTTGAAATAGATGTTCAATAATGAATATGACAAATAAGTGATATTCTTCCAGTAAGATACTGTGGCCAGGTTATTTACCATACTGTGGATCTGCTCGTGTCATTTTCAATTATTTAAAGGACATTTTGAAAGCAACACCAGAGACAGATGCATTTCAGAGATCCAAGTGATCCCTGTCAATGTCAGAAGGATCTTTGGAGAGAACTACCGGTCATTGAAAACAGCAAAAAAACAAAACAAAACAAAACAAAAAACAAACAAACAAAAACAACAAAAAAACAAAAAAACACAAAACAGAAAAACAAACAAACAAAAAAACAACAAAAAAAACAAAACCCAAAACCCTAGGCTGTGAGCCAAGCATGGGAGGTGAAAGTATGGCCGTGTGTGTAGTGAGGACAACCTAGACGTCTTGACTTGCCCAAACAAATCTCACTAACTCTTCTACGCTCTTTCTCTTCAGAGAAGAATTTTCATTTCTGGCAAAAGAGCCAAGGGGAGGGGACGGCAAAAGGCCCGGAAGGGGGGAGGGGGAAGGTGGATACAAGGTAAAATTGTTTTTACAGAGTTTCAGACTAAGCAGGATTACAAGTCTTAACTTGTCAGAAGCTGAACTCCCTATCTCATTCTCAGATTTCTGCCTTAAATAAAGTAAGTGGGGGACCCATTAGCTGAAAATAATTCTGTCCCTTGAAGGACCATCTAATTGGATCTGGCATTGAAATTTGGAATACAGTCTTGTGAAGTTTATCATCTCCATTTATGTCCTTGAAATGGGAAGATTACTTTTATGTCCTGACCTGGTTTTTGTACCACCTAATTAACAAATGTGCATTTAGCAAATGTCTCTCTTATGTGCTGTCTTGGTAAATTCTTGAAGTAGTTCTCAGTAGAAGATTATCCCTATTTTTTAAACTTTTTTTTTTTAATTTTATGTATTTTGACAGAGAGAAACACAGCCAGAGAGGGAACACAAGCAGCGGGAGTGAGAGAGGGAGAAGTAGGCTTCTTGCCCAGCAGGGAGCCTGATGTGGGACTCGATCCCAGGACTCCAGGATCATGACCTGAGCCGAAGGCAGTCACTTAACCAACTGAGCCACCCAGGCACCCTATTTTTTAAACTTTTAATTTGAAATATAATTTATACCTAAATTCCCCAATTTAAAATGTTCAGTGTTTTTAGTACATTTAGAGAGCTGTGCAGCTATCACTGCTATCTAATTTTAGAACTTTTTCATCATCTCAAAAAGAAACTCCATATCCAGTATTAGTGAACTTCTGTTCCTACTGCCCTTAACCCCTGGGAACCACTAAACTGCCTCGTCTAGATACCTTTGCCTATTTGCGATGTTACATGTGACAAGTCATACAGTCAATGTGTGGGCTTGTGTCTGGGTCCTTTCTCTTAGCATGCTTTTGAAGTTCATCCATGTTACTGCATGGATTGGTACTTAGTCCTTTTTATGGCTGAATAATGTCCCACCATATTAACCACATTTTGTCTAAACTGATGTCATATTGGGTTGTTTTTACTTTTAAGCTATTATGAATAATACTGTTATGAACATGTATGTACAAAGTCTTTGTATGTGAATGTGGACACATGTTTTCATTTCTCATGGGTTTATACCTAGGATTAGAATTGCTGGGTCATATCGTAGCTCTGTGTTTAGCCTTTTGAGGAACTGCCAAACTGTTTTTGGTTTGCCAGAGTGGCTGCCCCATTTTACTTCCCCATCAACAATACAGGAGGGTTCCAACTTTCTACATCCTCACCAATACTTACTCTTATCTTTTTCATTACAGCCGTCTTAGTGGGTAGGCAGTGGTATCTCATTGTGATTCTGATTTGCATCTCCCTAATGACTAATGATGTTGAGCATCTTTTCATGAGCTCATTGCCCATGTCTTTATCTTCTTTGGAAAAATGTCTATTTAGATTCTTTGCCCATTTTTAATTTACATATTTTATCTTATTGAGTTGTAAGAGTTCTTTACATATTCTGGAAACAGGTTCTTTATTCAGTATATGAATGGCAGAAAATATCCGTGGCTTGTCTTTTCTCTTTCTTGACTTGAAGCACAAAACTTTTTACTTTTGATAAAGTCCCGCTTACTAGTTTTTCTCTTTATTGCTTGCCCTTTTGGTATCAGTTCTAAAAAATCACTGCCTAACCCAAGCTAATGAAGATTTAGTTCTGTATTTTCTTCCATGAGTTTTATAGTTTTCACAGTTACATTTAGGTCCATGATCCATTGAGTTAATTTTGCACTGTGAAGAGATTCCTGCTTTATAGCTAAACATTCTGAGACTTAGATAGCAGAAGTCTTTTTTCTTTTCTGTTCTCTTTTTCTTTTCTTTTCTTTTCTTCTCTTTTTCTTTTCTTTTCTTTTCTTTTCTTTTCTTTTCTTTTCTCTCTTCTCTTCTCTTCTCTTCTCTCTCTCTCTCTCTCTCTCTTTCTTTCTGATTTTATTTATTTATTTGACAGAAAGAGAACATAAGCAGGGGTAGCAGCAGGCAGAGGGAGAGGGAGAAGCAGGCTTCCCGATGAGCAAGGAGCCCAATGAGGGACTCCATCCCAGGAACCTGAGATTATGAACTGAGCCAAAGGCAGACACTTAATCAACTAAGCCACCCAGGCGCCCTAGAAGTCTTTTTTCTTTTTTCCTTTTCTTTTTTTTTTAAAGATTTTATTTATTTGACACAGAGATCACAAGTAGGCAGAGAGACAGGCATAGAGAGAGGAGGAAGCAGGCTCCCCACTGAGCAGAGAGCCCGATGTGGGCCTCGATCCCAGGACCCTGAGATCGTGACCTGAGCCGAAGTCAGAGGCTTTAATCCACTGAGCCACCCAGGCGCCCTGGAAGTCTTTTTCCTAAGAGGACATAGCAAGCAACTTAAACCCATGATCATGGCTCCCAAATCTTTTTTTCTCTCCAATACACTTGGTTACTTCTTTAGAACTTTTCAAATAATGGTAGAAATTGGCTCTATTTTTGTGCTTTTCAGATTAAAAACATATTATGATTATGATTATCAGTAATATTTATTAAAATTGAATAATGCTTAATTATCTAAAAAGCTTTATTCTGTCAACAATCCTGAAATATAATAAAAGCAGATATGATAATCCTTTTATAGATGAATAATTGAGCTTGCTACAGTTGCAAAGTTGGGAGGATGGTGGGGATCCATTTCTTAGGGAGCCCCAGTCCACTGTTTCCTCTTACTTGCAGCCCCAAGTGACTACACACACACACACACACACACACACACACGCATGCATACATACATACATACATGTGCAAAGCCTTCTCTCTCTCCCTCCAGTTATAGGTTGCATTTCAAAGCCCAGAACACTTGAGTTTTACATTAGCCTCATTTCTCAAATATCTGTCCAGTGGTTTCCTCTGTCAAATGAAGATTGAAACATACAGATTTGCACCAGAATATTTAGCAGTGTAGGGGTGCCTGGGTGGCTCAGTCAATTAAGTGTCTGCCTTCAGCTCAGATCGTGATCTTGGGGTCCTGGGATTGAGCCCAACATCAGGCTCCTTGCTTAGCAGGGAGCCTGCTTCTTCCTCTGCCCTCTGCCTCTCCCTGCTGCTTGTGCTTGCTCTCTCTCTCTCGCTCTCTCGCTCTCGCTCTCTCTTTCTCTCTCCCTGTCAAATGAATAAATGAAATGTTTAAAAAAAAAAAAAAAGGATATCTAGCAGTTTAGTACTTTTACCTGTAAGTAAAAGATAAACTGAGTACTTCGAGGTCAGTTATTTTCATTCCCCAAGGTTGCCCTGGATAATTGTCATGTAAGAGACATAGCAGTAATTATTATAAATCTAGTTAACACTTGTTAAGTGCCTACTCTGTGTCAG
Source organism: Spilogale gracilis (assembly GCA_004023965.1). Taxonomy (NCBI): domain Eukaryota; kingdom Metazoa; phylum Chordata; class Mammalia; order Carnivora; family Mephitidae; genus Spilogale; species Spilogale gracilis. The sequence continues at coordinate 18,946 of PITA01002441.1, forward strand.
TCCCAGCAACCTTGCAAGTTCCACATTAGCCTTGTTTTACAGATGAGGGAACTGAGACTCAAAGCAGTTAAGAAACTAGCCCAAAGTAACATCGATACTAAGTGTCAGCATCAGAATTTGAGTCTCTCTGGCTTTGAAGTTTATACTCTTGCAGCAGGGAAGAATAATCAGTTCTAGTGCACACACTGTTCTTGTTCCCAGGTACAAGGGCTGAGTTCCCAAGTGGTCTTAGGTACAGAAGAACTAGGCCTCCGTATGGGAAATGGTTTCACTATAAGTCAGCCCCTTTCTATAACATAATAATATGCTGATCTCATGTTTGCTCAATGTGTGTGTGTATGTGTGGTTTTGCTCGTTTGGCAATGTGTACAGTATTATTTTTTAAGCAATCCTAATGTGTATCTTTGAAATTCATCTTCTGTTAGTGGACTGTGAGTGCGTGACTCACACTGCCTGCCTTTCTTCCTGCTGATGATCAGGATTGTTTCAGCACTGTATCCACAGGGATTGTGGGTCAGGTAGACACGGAGCTTTCTGTATAGAGCTTTTGGTATTTGTTGCATTTCTGATTCCAATAAATGACATTTAAAAATAACTTTAAAATGATATAAATGATGAGGCTGTGGAGAAATCGGAACCCTCGTACTCTGCTGGTGGAAACTGTAAAATAGTGCAGCTGCTCTGGAAGGCAGTCTGGCAGCTCTCAAAAAGTCAAACATAGTTACCATATGACCCACCAGTTCCACTTCTAGATACACACCCGAGAGAAATGAAAACATATGTCCATACAAAAGCTTATGTATGAATGCAGCAGTATTCATAATAGCCAAACAATAAAGACTGCCTAAATCGTCATCACCTGATGAACAGATAACTGAAATGTGGTATATCTTACACAATGAAATATTATTTGGCAGTAAAAAGGAATAAAGTGCTGATTCATGCTAGAAATGCGTGAACTTTGAAAACATGGTGAGTGAAGGAAGCCAGACACAAAAGGCCACATACTGTATGATTCCCTTTATATGAAATGTCCAGAAGAGACAAAGCCACAGAGATAGAAAGTAGACCAGTGGTTGCCAGAGGTTGGGAGGAAAGGGGTGTGGTCAGAGTGACTGATAACAGATGTGAGTGATGAAAACGTTTTGGAATTAGACATTGGTGATTATTACACTACCTTGTAAATACGTAAAAAGTCTGAGTTCTGCACTTTTAAAAATGCAATAATAAACTTTAAAAATTCGGGACAGTAGTTTTCATGGAGCCCCTAGGGCTCTAAAGGGCAGATGGACAGGATTTAGATGCGTGGAGCTAGGGTGAGGGAGTGAAGACTGAAAGAAAAGCAGAGGCAGGAGGACGTGCGGGAGTGGGACAAGTACAGAGGAGTATAAGCAGTTCAAGTTGTTAGTGGAGCAAAGTGAGCATGAAGGGGAGGGGTGGGATTGGAGTGGAATGCAGAAGCTGTTGGAATGCCAAGGCAAGGCATCTGAGCTGTTCTTTGTGGGCACTAGGGAACCTTTAATGGCTTACTGTCGTTGCGCTCCATCAGTGATGTCTTGGTGCTAGGCTTCCTGGCTGTGAAAGTGTCATGCTTGTCGATGGTTATGACTTGTGCTTCCTTTGTTCTTACTTTCACTCATGATTTAGTGAGCACCAGTACATGTCAGATGTAGCTTACATGATCTCATTTACTCCTCATCACTCACACTGTGAGTCCATGTCTTCATCTCCCCATTTTTCAGAGAAACCAAAGTTCCAAGTTGTTACCAATAAAAGGCCAACGAGTGAGGGATGGAGACTGGAATCAACTCCAGAGCCGAGTTCCACCCCCTCTGGATTTCGCTTCCCCCTCCATTCTGTTCGCTCACCTTCCCTGCGTCACCAGGCCTCTGCTGTCGCAGACAGTAAATTAAGCCCTGGAACCCGTGCATCTTGACATCTTCAGCTAAGCACGGAAAGACTTCTTAAGTTTCTTGGTTTCCAGGGCTCATTTACCTCCTGTTCCTCCATGTAAGCCAGTGGTCACAAAGGCAGGATTCAGTATCAAGAAGGTAGTTGTCAGATAGCGTGGGATAATCAGTTGTTTCAATGTCAACTTCACAGGCTATTCAGAAGGTGTAAAGACTTTCTCAGGGTCCTGGGATCCAGTCGCACATCGGGCTCTGTGCTCAGCAGGGAGCCTGCTTCCTCCTGTCTCTCTGCCTGCCTCTCTGCCTATTTGTGATCTCTCGCTCTGTCAAATAAATAAATAAAATCTTAAAAAAAAAAAAAAAGGTATAAGTACTTTCTCCACAGATGGCTATTTAAATTTTGCCCTGGAGCCACCCTGTCTTTAGTAAAGTTGGAATTTGAAGGCAAGTTAAGGAAGATAAACTGGTGAGAGAACTCATGAGGAAAATAGCAAGCTCCTCCTTAGACTTATGTTTAAATATGATATTACTTGACTCTCGGAAGGAATCCATCTGTTTTACTGGGATGGCTCTGAGGCAGCGGTTAGAGGGGTGCCCTGCCCTTGCTCTTCTCTCTCAAGCCAGACAGCACTCAGCCCGTGTGCCCCTTTATTTCAAATACAAATTAAAATTCCTAATCTCACCAGGTGTGATTAAGGCGATCCATGAAACTGTTCACACACTTAATAAGCCCAATTATATTTTTTATTAACCCTGACATAGTCACTTTTGTTGCTGAGTCATTAAGTTTAACATTTTTAACTGATTGAAGCATCAGTTTCTCCTTCTTTGGTCACGTCGAGATCTTGAGAAGAGTGCACATAAACAGTGTCTGTACAGTTTTGGCAACTCGTCTTTAGAGTCTTACATTAGACCTTTGTGCTCAGTTTTCCTGTCCTTGTGGTGTCTCCGCTGTCCCTGAGGAAGCTGGAAGGTTGGGAATGAATTGAGCCTCAGGGAATGGATCCCAGGCGCTGAGCTACCAAACACCTAATTAGGTCATCCCTCCTGTCCACCTGCCAGGGCATGATTGCTAAAGTTTCTTTCTTAGGGGAAGTCTGTTTTTGGAAGCAGGTTTACACTTGATGTCCAATTTCTATTTTTCATTATTGGTTACCTGACTTTAGATAAGGGCAAAAAGAAGTGTAAAATATCTTTGGCCATTGATTTTTTTTCCTAACATTTTTTTTTAAATGTTCATTCATTCATAAAGATTGATCAAGCACCTACTGTGTGCAAGGGTGCTGTGCTGTGTCGTTGCTGAGAAAAAGTCATGTTGCTTTTAAAACAACAGCAAATCTCTGTCTCTGTCAATCTCCAAACTCTGTTTCAGCACACAGCCCTTAACCATTATGAAAACATCCTCATTGCAGATGAAAAAGGTAAAACCCGCATGGGGATAGTTGTGGCCGGTAGTTTTCAAATAATTTTTTTAGCAATGGAATCCATTTTTGAAATGAGATCTAATGTGAAGGTGTTGAAAGCTCAAGTGATTTTTATTTTCTTCTTCCTGCCTTTTTTCTTATATTTTTCACATTTTATGGTATGAACATTTTTTGCTTTTATAATCAGAAGATAATGTTTTTAAATTATGTGGCTGTTGAGAAAAACTGCCTTGTTTCATGGTAACAAGGTTCCAGGACTTGCACAGATTGAAACAGATGGCTCCCTCCGTCATAGTACCCCCTGTCGACCTTTTCACAACTAGGGATTACTGAAGCACAGGGTGACCGTGGCCTTTTCACTATGAAATTGTACAATGACAGCAGAAACCTTACTGACAAACAGATGTTTTTCCCAAGTGGAGCTTTTCTTAATGAAATGGTTGCTTAGAAACCAGACCATAATAATAACTTTTCTATATTTAGTTTATAAAGCGATTCCGTTTGCAAAATTATTAATTCTGAGAATACTAATCAGATAAAAGCGAACATGTTCATTATTTCTTGTCTTGCAATTCAGCAACCAGATGGTTAAATTTGTAGCAAAATTTTATCTGGATGTGTCTGTCCAGATGCTATTCGTAACAAGGACATACAAGGAAAATGACAGCTCAGAGAGCCACCCTGCTCTGCTCTTAACTGTGGTTCTCCAGTGACACAGGCTGTTTGATCTCTCAGCAGCATGTATTAGGAGCTGAGACATGTAACACTTATTAGGTTGCTGAGAGGATCAGTTTAGGTCAGTGGGTCAAAAATTGTAAAATGTGAAAATAGCTTCAATTCATGATAAGCTCATTGAAGACAGTGGTTTAAAGCGAGGGCCTTAGGAGCTAAGGTGCTTTTTTAGGATAACAGTTTATAAGCGGAAAATATGATATGCTAACCATTACTAATAACAAAGAAACCTCAACATGTACCTTATTTGTCAGGTGAATTAAGACATTAAATCTTAAAATCAAACTTGGCAAACCCAGAAGCAAATATATTTCTGTCTTCCATTTCTGGTAATGATAAGACAACTCAGCTGAAAACAGTCATTATGTAGGGTAACATAGTTAAAATATTTAAAAGGCATTAAAGAACGAACAAGAAAGCAGAGACATACCAAACCAACATCTTTTTTTTTTTAAGATTTTATTTATTTATTTGACAGAGAGAGATCACAAGTAGGCAGAGAGGCAGGCAGAGAGAGAGGGGAAAGCAGGCTCCCCGGTGAGCAGAGAGCCCGATGTGGGCCTTGATCCTAGGAACCTGAGATCATGACTTGAGCTGAAGGCAGAGGCTTAAACCAGCATCTTAGGAAAAAGCCAGGGGTGCCTGGGTGGCTCAATCGTTAAGCATCTGCCTTTGGCTCAGATCATGATCCCGTAGTCCCGGGATCGAGCCCCACATTGGACTCCTTGCCTGGTGGGAGCCTGCTTCTCCCTCTCTCACTCCCCCTGCTGTGTTTCCTCTCTTGCTGTGTTTCTGTCAAATAAATGAATAAATTATTTTTTTTAAAAAAAAAAAGAGCCTTCGTTTTCGCTGAGGGCATTTGATGAAATTAAGCTGTGAGTTTCTGGGCTTTGAAGGGCAAGTTGCCGAGATGAAAGCCCAAACCCAACTTGATGTAGGGAGTCTAATAAAAGACCTCCAACTTTGAGCTTAGACCCCAAATAAATACACCTTCCAGGGGGCGCCTGGGTGGTTTAGTCGTTAAGTGTCCACCTTGGACTCAGGTCATGATCCCAGGGTCCTGGGATCGAGCCCCGCATCAGGCTTCCTGCTCAGCGGGACGCCTGCTTCTCCCTCTCTCACTCCTCCTGCTTGTGTTCCCTCTCCCTCTGTGTCTTTCTCTGTCAAATAAATAAATAAAAATCTATTAAAAAAAATACACCTTCAGGTAAATCAGAGGAGAGGGCATTGTCTTGGCACCAAGCAGAGCCGGAGGCAGGAAGGAAAGAAAACCCGGCCCTGAGATGTTGTAATCACTGCATGGACTATGTCTTCTGCAAATTTGCATTATTGGGATCTAGGAAATTTGAAGCAGGGAATAAGAGTTTAAAATTTATTTTCTTCTGTCTTTTTTTTTTTTCTTTTTTTCTTTTTCTTTTTTCTTTTTTGAGAGTGTGGGAGTTTGGGAGTGTACAGGCAGAGGAAGAAGTAGAGAGAATTTTTTTTTTTTTTTTTTTTAGATTTTATTTATTTATTTATTTTTAAAGATTTTATTTATTTATTTGATAGAAACACAGCGAGAGAGGGAACACAAGCAGAGGGACTGAGAGAGGGAGAAGCAGGCTTCTGGCCAAGCAGGAAGCCTATGTGGGACTCAATCCCGGGTCTCCAGGATCATGACCTGAGCCGAAGGCAGCCGCTTAGCCAACTGAGCCACCCAGGTGCCCCAGATTTTATTTATTTGACAGAGAGAAACACAGCGAGAGAGGGAACACAAGCAGGGGGAGTGAGAAAGGGAGAAGCAGACTTCCCTCCCAGCAGGAAGCCTGATGTAGGGCTTGATCCTGGGTCTCCGGGATCATGACCTGAGCCGAAGGCAGTCACTTAACCAACTGAGCCACCCAGGCGCCCCACAGTAGAGAGAATCTTAAGCAGGCTCCACATCCAGTCCACCACAGGGCTTGATCTCATGACCCTGAGATCTTGACCTGAGCCAAAATCAAGAGTCAGATGCCTAACCAGCTAAGCCACCCAGACGCCCTAGAGTTCAACATTTCTGTGGTGGTAGTGTATGTGGGTATCTGGTAGTAACAAAAGCACATCTCCTATGGAGGAGGACACCCTCATCCTGGACCCTAAAGAACCCCTCTGATAATTTCTTTTTATTTTTTGAAACTTTTAGTAATAAAAAAATTTTGTGTTAATATGTACAACATAAAATTTGCTCTTTTAACTGTATCTATCCACAATGTTATGTCATAACTGTTTCCAAATTTTTTTTAAGATTGATTGATTTATTTGGAGAGAGAGAGAGCATGCACATGCATGAGTGGGTAGAGGGGGAGAGAGAAAATCCAAAACAGACTCCCTCCTGAGTGCAGAGCCCCATGCAAGGCCCGATCCCCCCCGCCCCGACCCCAAGATTGTGACCTGAGCAGAAGCCAAGAGTTGGTCGCTTAACTGACTGAGCCACCCAGGGACCCTACCAAAACATTTTAATCACTCCAAACAGAATCTATACCCATTGAGCAATAACTCCCCATCCACTCCTCCCATAATAATTACTTTACATTTCACTGTGAATAATGATCAATCCATAGTCACAAAATACCCAAGCACAAGGAAACAAGATCTCAGAAAGTTTTATTTTATTTAAAGATTTCATTTATTTGAGAGAGGGAGAGAGAGAGAGAGAGCGCATGAGTAGGGGTTGGCAGGGGGCAGAGGGAGAGGGAGAAGCAGACTCCCCACTGAGCAGGGAAGCTGACCTGGGGTTTGATGGTTCCAGGACGCCAGGATCATAACCTGAGCTGAAGGCAGACACTTAACCAACTGAGCTACCTAGGCATCCCAGATCCCAGAAGATTTTAGATACTAGAATTGTTACACACAAATTATGAAGTAACCAGGTTTAGGATAGTCAAAGAAATTTAAGACAAGCTTGAAAATATCTTCAGGGATAGGAAACAACCAAAACTGATACAGCAGATTTGGAAAAAAAAACAAACAAAAAAACAAAAAAAACCCAAATAGAATGTCTAAAAATAAAAAGATAGACTAAGTAAAATTAAAAACTCAGTAGATGGGTTTTGCAACAGACACACCTAAGGAGAGAATTAATGAGCCCGAGAGTAGAAAGGAAGAAGTTAGGCTGAGCGTAAAACAGAGAGATGATAATTTAGTCTGATGGAGAAGTAAAAAAGGAAAGATTAATGGATTTGGTCTCTTAAAAGTTTAAAACTCATTTATGTCAAAAACAGCCTCTTTTTTAAAAAATGATTTTATTTATGTATTTGACACAGAGAAACACAGCTAGAGAGGGAACACAAGAGAGGGAGAAGCAGTCTTCCTGCCGAACAGGGAGCTGATGTGGGGCTTGAATCTAAGACTCCAGGATCATGATCCGAGCCGAAGGCAGACGCTTAATGACTGAGCCACCCAGGTGCCCCCCAAAACAGCCTTATTAAACTGCAAAATATAGTACAGAAAAATTGGCAGCAAAAGGACAAGCATCATTCTCTAAAGACAGAAAGTAGATTTGAGGTCGCCTAGAATTGGGTAGTCTGGGTCCAGAAGGAAAATGGCTACTAATGGGTAGGAGGTTTCTTTTCGTAGTAACACAAATGTCCTGGAATGAAACAGTGATGCTGGTTGCAAGCTACGTGAATATAGAAAAGACTCCTGAATTGCACACATTAAAATGGTGAATTTTATGGTGTGGGAATTCTATCTCAGTAAACCTGTTTCTTACAAAAGGGACAAGCAAATAGTTAATGTATGTAGAGAGCTCATAGAGATTGATAAAAATATTCAGTACATAAATGGATAAAAATAAATAGGTGATTCATGGTAGAGGAATAAAAGTAATATAATTTTGGTAAAATATTTGACTTTTCTAATAAGCAAAGAAAGGTAGATTAAAATAATTAAATGTAACTTTTTGTGAGGTTACAAAACCCAGTTTTGTTTTTTAAATGAGAATACCCAGTGCTGGTTGAGGCACCTTTATCACTTTTGACAACTAATGGGGACATTTTTGGAATATAGCTTTGAAAATGTTTATGCCCTCAGAGCCAGTTATTTCTCTTTGGGGAATCTACCCTAAGACTGTAAATAGGAGGAGTGGGCCTAGTGTACTTCCGTCTAAAAGGTCTATGGAACTTTTTCCACACTGAATAATTAGGCAGTTAGCTCTTGGGCCGGGGCGTAGCTTGTAGTTGCAGAGCCTAGTGCCTTTTGCCCCATGGCTCACTTGCTCCTTCTCCAGCAAGCCCCACCCCTACCCTACACCCTTTTTTGACTCCACTCTCCCTGTGCTCTCATTATTCCCAGCTTGCACTATCAATGACACTTTTATTTATTTTTAAGATTGTATTTATTTATTAGAGAGAGAGCGTCCGCGCACAAGTAGGGGAGGGGTAGAAGGAGAAGCCTGCTCTCTGCTATGCAGGGAGCCAGATGCAGGACTTGATCCCAGGACCCTGGGATCATGACCTAAGCCGAAGGCAGATGCTCAGCAACTGAGCCACCCTCAACCACACTGTCTTATAATCATTGGCTAATTCATCTCTTTCTCTAGACAGGCACCGTCCTGTTATATTTGTATCACTTAGTAACAGTATCTGGAACACAGTACACAATGCTTGAAATAATTTTTTCTATTGACTATTTAACGATGTTTTCCAAACATGATTTATGCCATAGCTGCAGAGTATTCTCATATAACCAGTTTAGGTTTCAGGTTTTGATTTTTTTTTGTTTTTGTTTTTTTGTTTGTTTTTTTACTCCTCCCCCCTTTTTTAAAAATAAATTTTATTTATTTATTTGGCAGAGAGCACAAGCAAGCAAAATAGCAGAGAGAGGGAGAAGCAGGCTTCCCGCTGAGCAAGGAGCCCCGTGTGGGACTCGATCCCAGGACCCCAGGATCATGACCTGAGCCAAAAGCAATCGCTTAACCTACTGAGCCACCCAGGCACCCCTCCCCCACCTTTATTTAAGATTTTTTTTTTTTTTTTTTTAGTAATCTCTACACCCACGTGGCTCTCAAAGTCATGATGCTGAGATCAAGAGTTGTATCCTCCACTGACCAAGCCCGCCAGGCACCTCCCTGTCTCTGTGTTTTTAACTGAAGTAAAATTTGGAAGAAATCCTTTTTCTTTTTATCATCCTTATTATTTTTACTTATAATATTACTATTAAAGTGTTCAGTGTTATTGTTGGGCCTCCTCAAATTATCTAGTATAAAAGTGGTATCATCTTGGGCAAAAAGCTCCTCCCATCCTCCCTTTTTATTTTATTTATTTATTTTTTTAAATATTTTTTAAAAGATTTTATTTATTTATTTGACAGAGAGAAACACAGCTAGAGAGGGAACACAAGCAGAGGGACTGAGAGAGGGAGAAAGCAGGCTTCCCGCCCAGCAGGAAGCCCGATGTGGGGCTTGATCCCGGGTCTCCAGGATCATGACCTGAGCCGAAAGTAGTCGCTTAACCAACTGAGCCACCCAGGCGCCCCTCATCCTCCCTTTTTAAAAAAATACTTATTTATTTCAGCAAGAGAGTACACAGGTGTGGAGGAGACAGGCTGAGGCAGAGGAAGAAGCAGACTCCAACTTGATCCCAGGACTCTAGGATCATGAGGATCATGACGTGATCTGAAAGCAGACACTTACTGACTGAGCCACCCAGGCGCCCCTCTCCATCTTCCCTTTAAAAAGAAAGCTGTTATGGGACGCCTGGGTGGCTCAGTTGGTTAAGCAACTGCCTTCGGCTCAGGTCATGATCCTGGAGACCCGGGATCGAATCCCACATCGGGTTCCCTGCTCGGCAGGAAGCCTGCTTCTCCCTCTCTCACTCCCCTCGCTTGTGTACCCTTTCTGGCTGTGTTTCTCTCTGTCAAATAAATAAAATCTTTAAAAAAAAAAAAAAAAAGCTGTTACAATGAAGTCATCCACAATAAAACTGTGTGAGAGAGAGAGTGTTTGTGTACGTGTGTATATGTGTGTATATGTGTGTGTGTGATTCAAGGAATGGTGTATGAATGAGAGGGCATTAAAATGTTTGTGTTGATTTCAGGTGATTTAAAAAAAAAACTTAGGGACACCTGGGTGGCTCAGTGGGTTAAAGCCTCTGCCTTCAGCTCAGGTCGTGATCTCAGGGTCCTGGGATCGAGGCCCGCGGTGGGCTCTCTGCTCAGCGGGGGGCCTGCTTCCTCCTCTCTCTCTGCCTGCCTCTCTGCCTACTTGTGATGATCTCTCTCTCTGTCAAATAAATAAATAAATCTTTAAAAAAAAATACTTAGGACACTGGGTGGCTCAGTGGGTTAAGGCTCTGCCTTCGGCTCAGGCCATTATCTCAGGGTCTTGGGATCGAGGCCCGCGTCGGGCTCTCTGCTCAGTGGAGAAGCTGCTTCCTCCTCTCTCTGCCTGCCTCTCTGCCTATGTGTGATCTCTCTCTGTGTCAAATAAATAAATAAAATCTTAAAAAAAAAAACTTAACTAGGATATAATTCGAATACCGTACAATATGCCCTTTTTAAGTGCAAAATGCAGTAGCCATTAGTGTATTTGCAGAGTTAAGCATCTGCCACAATTAATTTTACAGCATCTTCATTATCTTAAAGAGAGATTCTCTCCCCTTAAGTCCTCAATGCTCCCATACCTCCCAAAGGTGATTTTTATTTTACTTCCTTCTTTTGCTTTTCTCTAGTATTTTAATCTTTCACTGTGCCCATGTGTTATTTATACCACCAGGGGGGAAAAAAGTCAAGTTCTTCTGATTGTACAAGCAAATTTTTTACAGGTTTCTCCTTTCCCCTCTATTTATGGGTGCCCTACTTCACATGTGGATTTTAACCTGAGGACGGTATAGACTCCTAGAGGGTCCATGACTAGGTTTATAGGCAGAGTGTGTGTGTACCTTTATCAGGGGGGAAGGGGCTCTATGGGTGAAATTTATAGTAGCTGTACCTGGTTTCCATATGAAACTACAGTTTAAGCCCTACACGTCACAGTTACTGACTTGATAACAGACACTTTCGAAGCAAGCCCTAGCCTGGCGTGCTTGTCACAGAGACTTGTCTGATCCTCTCATCAGGGTTTGTGCTAGGCTTAACGCAGGAAAAGAGCATTTCATTAGTGTTTATGTCTTGCCTTTGTCACTGCTTGGTGCCCAAAGCACAGAGCAAGCCTCTTAGCCCTGAGACACTGGAGAACATGAACGATCAGCCCTGTCTTGTTGGAGCTGCAGGCCAGGTGACAACTCCCCCGGGAGGCTTTGCTCCCTCAGAGCGAATGAGCACCTGACACATCAATCCGCTCTGCTGATTCTGCAGCTTCTCTTCCCGGACGCTGGAGGTGAAATGCCAGTAGAAAACTTGGGAAAAAAATGAGTCTGCAGTTTAGTTTGTACTCCTACCAGGACCACCCATTTCGGGGTCTTTAGGAGATGTAAAGAGTTTTACTTTCTCACCAAGAGTCAGCTAAAAGAGAACATTTACTATATTATGGGAAATAGGAAGTCCCTTTTTTCTTTTTACCAGTAAATGTTTTGATATCATAAAGAGAATTTTGGGACTCCTGGGTGGCTCAGTGGGTTAAGTGTCTGCCTTCAGCTCAGGTGATGATCCCCGGGTCCTGGGCTTGAGCCCCAAGTCCGGCTCCCTGCTCAGCGGGAAGCCTGCTTCTCCCTCTGCCTCCGCCTGCTGCTCTCCCCCCCCCCCCCCCCCCCCCCCCCCCCCCCCCCCCCCCCGCACCTTGTGCTCTCGCACTCTCTTGCTCTCTCTCAAATAAATAAAATCTTTTTTAAAAAAGAAAGAATGTTAATGTCCTTTTTTACTCTTGGAAAGCTACATAAAGGCAGTTAAATGAATGGCATCCTGCTTCTTTAGTTCTAACCCGGAACAGCTGAAACATGGGTTTCTCGGAATGCGTGGGGCAGTGATTACCCCCGAAAGCAGAGGTAATTGCTGTTTTCCTGTCTTTCTTTCCTCACCTGTGCCTTCAGCCAGTATCGGGCAGCTTTGTTCGCATTTCTGCACATAGAACAGAACCCTCGATGGTGGCAGCGTTCTTGAGGCTCCGTTTTCCTCCGCTCTCTTCCTTACCCCTTCCTCTCTGTCGCCCGCAGGTGCCTGACAGAGGCAGCCCTGACAAGGTGGACTCTAAGCTTTTTGGAGATGTTTTGGATTTTCTGTGTTTGGGGACGGTAGTAGAATTAGAGATCTAGGGGTCTTGCAGTATTGAGTAGAATGGAGGTGTTTGAGGATCACAGGTTAGAAACTGGAACTCCTGAAAATCCAAATTCTCAGTTTCCTTTTGTACAGCTCCTGTTACCACTAATGTCAGCAGCATCTCAAGTTAGAATCATTTGTGAATTTCATTAACATCACTCACCTCCCTTTGTGACAGGCTAAATAAAGATACCGAGTAGGAAGGAAGCAGTCCCTATGACGTCCCACTAGACTGACTACAGTCTAGAGAATTCTGGCCTTTCTCTTATGGAATGCAGTGTGTAGAGTGCCTCTCCTTCCCCTGACCTTGGAGTTCAGTGAAAAGGAAATATTATGGAGTAAGGCTGAGAGCATATTCTTGAAAATATATGGTTCGCTATCTTTGGGGTTAGGATTTGCCAAGTTAGTAGTATTCCCGTGATTTCTTTCTTTCAGGCACTGCTGCCAGGGGTCCCATGGCGTAGCCAAGTGCAGGTTTGCGCCTCTGCTCGGCTGTGTGCCAGGTATCTTGGGTCAGATTTTTCACCCATCTGTTCTTAGCTTCTCCCTTCATAAAATTAGGAATAATAATAATACCTACTTCAAAGGATTGTTGGGAACATTAAATGGAATAATGCATTAGAAATGCTTAAAACGGGGCGCCTGGGTGGCTCAGTGGGTTAAAGCCTCTGCCTTCGGCTCAGGTCATGATCTCAGGGTCCTGGGATCGAGGCCTGCATTGGGTTCTCTGCTCAGCAGAGAGTCTGCTTCGTCCTCTCTCCTTGCCTGCCTCTGTGCCTACTTGTGATCTCTCTCTCTCTGTCAAATAAATAAATAAAATCTTTAAAAAAAACCTTAAAAAAAAAAAGAAATGCTTAGAATGGTCTGGCATGTTGAAAACACTCAGTAAAGGGGCACCTGTGTGGCCCAGTCATTAAGTGTCTTGCCTTCAGCTCAGATCATGATCCCAGAGTCCCGGAATCAAGCCCCGCATTGGGCTCCCTGCTCGTCGGGAAGCCTGCTTCTCCCCCTCACTCCCCCTGCTTGTGTTCCCTCTCTAGCTGTGTTTCTCTCTGTCAAATAAATTAATAAAATCTTAAAAAAAAAAAACTGAGTAAATATTTGGAATGTTACTACTGTCTTTGCTATTAGGTATTTATTGTAATAATAATTTGTGATCCAAATGGTTTCCAGCAGGTACAGTTAACTTTGAGGAAATATAGACACACTCCTTTTAACATTTCCCCTCAAAAAACGGGAAGTAGAAAACAATTTAAGCAGAATACATTGGCATTATTTTCATGTTTGAATGTGTTATTATTTAAAGATTTATTTATTTATTAGAGAGTGAGTGAGAGCATGGTGGGGGACAGTAGAAAGAGAGAGAGTCATAAGCAAACTCCATGCAGAGCCCAGCATGGGGCTCGATTTCATGACCCTGAGATCAAAACCTGAGACCTATGCTGAACCAGCTGTACCACCTAGGTGTCCCTCAAATGTATTATTTAGATCCTGACTTAAAGAGATAGACTCTAGGTATGGTTCTCACAAGTCTTTAGCTGTTAACTGTGACAGTTTATTAGTCTAACCCTGTTTTTTCTTCAGGCCTGGGTAACACTCACTCAACTCATACTGAATCTTTGTAAATTTGTTGGGGCTTGTCCACACTTAGCACAGCTTTGGAGCTGTAGAGAAACGTAACATCGAATTGGCATCTAGACATTGTCATTTACTGTAATTACAAAGACAGACCAGCCATCTAGTTGAATTCCCCACACTTCCTTGATTTAATAACCAACTTCCCCAGTTTGTGCAACTTCCTGGATTCTTGGAGCTGAAATTATTGTTGGCTTTCATCATAATGAAAGGTCTCAAATATAACAACTGAAGTACTCTGCTAAGAAAGGGTATTTACCTTCTCTTCAGGTTTTAGCCTTTCGTATCTTTGTGTCACTGAGCTGCAGGAGAGGACAGGTATAGATCGGTGATGATCTTTTTGTAATCCAGGGAAAGTCTCCTGTGCCTGACCTCTTCTCTTACCCATCATTGTTCTTTCACTGTGCTTCCTCTGTAGGTTAATATGCTTTTTATCTTCTTTCTAATTTTTTAAAAAAGATTATTTATTTATTTATTTGACAGAGAAAAACACAGAGAGAGAGGGAACACAAGCAAGGGGAGTGAGAGAGGGAGAAGCAGGCTTCTCGCCGAGCAGGCAGCCCAATACGGGGCTCGATCCCGGGTCTCTGGGATCATAACCTGAGCCGAAGGCAGTCGCTTAACCAACTGAGCCACCCAGGTGCCCCTTCTTTCTAATTTTTAAAATAAACTTACTTTCATTAATTACTTTGAACATAGTTTGTAGTGAGTCAAAAAGCTTATCTCCTATCCTGCTTCTTCCCCCTCAGTTCCAGGCCCCAGTGATAACCATTCCTTTCCCACCCCTTTTAAGTAGCTTCTTCTAGTGATTGCCTTCCCATTTATAAATAAAATGTTCACACGTATTTCTTTTTTTTCTTTTAAAGGTTTTATTTTTAAGTGATCTCTACACCAACATGGTGCTCGAACCTACAACCCTGAAATCCAGAGTCACATGCTCTACTGACTGAGCCAGTCAGGCATCCCATATTTCTCTTGATTTAAAAAACTTTGGATTTTAGATAAATACTTATCTACTCATTTTCCATATGTTGGATGAGGATTTAACACATGCACATATGTACACACACGTGCATGCGTGTCCCTCCTTTCCTGCCGTTTTCGTGTTATGATTTTTGGCTACCTCATTGGGCTGTAATTACTGTTGACTATTTGGGTATTATTCATTGCTGAGCCTAGTTCAATCTTTGTTATCCATTTGTTTAGTTTTCTGTGTAATCATTGCTGATTTCTTCCAAATGATTTAATAGCTGTATTGAATATATGTCATTATGTTGTTCCATCTTTGTTCTCTTTACCCTGACTCAGCCTTTGACACCTGTCCCGTTCTCTTTATTCTTTTTAGGCTTATGCCCTTTTTATTCCTCAGTTGTCAATTTAGTAGGATTTCAAGAGGAAGAAAATACAGGCATTTGCTGTCATTCTGCAACACTTGATTGCAAATTCTTTTTATGCTCTTGTCTCTAAAAGAGGCTGGTCTTTTTTAAAAGACCATGTCCCTTATCATAGACTTTTTTTAACTTACATTTTTTAAAATTTATATTTGATAGATGATACCTCACATGGTTCAAAGTTCAAAAGGTACAAAAAAGTACAGAATAAAAACTTTCTTTTCTCATATCTTTCCCCATTTCCCTCCCCAGAAACAACCAATATCATTCTTGTGTATCTTTCCAGAAATATGTTATGAGTGTGTATTTCCCTTTTGTACAGAAATAGTTGAATTCTCTACATATTGTTTCGCACTTTGCTTTTCCCTAACAGATCTTAGAATTTATTCTGTAACTGTTCTTAAAAAGCTTTTTTATTTTTTTATGGTTGCATTCTATCCCATTATATGACTGACCTCAACTTAATCAGTCCTCTAATTGATAAATACTTAATTTGTTTCCAGTCTTTTCTTTACCAATAGTACTACAGTGATAATTTTGTATAGAAGTCATTTTCTGTTTGTGCTAGTATATCTGCTAGGACAAATTCCTAGAGTAGAGTTTCTGGCTTAACATACAACTTAGAATTTTAGACGTAATATTTTTTCTTATACGTGTTAGGTTCTGTGAAATGTGAAATACTTGACTTTTTTTTCCCCATTCAGATAACAAAACTATACCTAGGCTCCCTTTACTGCTGAACGTCTGCAGAATCACTGAACACCTTGCTGAGGAATCATCTTAAAGCCAACACTGTTGGGATTAGCATACATTTCTAGCTTTGCAGAGAAAGTCTTTTGGGGAGACAAGTGGTTGTTTTAAGGTTGTCTGTTTCTATTTTGTTGCATAACGTGCTTTAATTAATATTTTTTCACTTGGGTTTATTTGCCTATATTCTCTGCTTTACCTGAAAATCCAGATCAGAATGTTTTCATGAACCCTGGCCATTTTAGGTTCACATTTACTTTCTATATAACTTATCTGTTATGCCACATCTTGAAATACGTAGTCATTTTCCTGCGATCAGAGCAGGAGCTGGTATTTCTTACGCAGTCATTTGGGTTTTTTTGCCAAAGGGATTGGTGTGTCATGTTTCCTGGATGCCTGTGCTGACCCAGAAATTACCCCATTTTTAAATTACAAAGGAATTATCAAATGTGAGGGACCAAAGGTTGTGTGAAGGTTATGGCCATGCTTCCTCATTGTCAAAATAAATTTTCAAATAAGAAACAAAAACAGCCACACAAAATTTCATCTCTTTAATTATTACACTGTCTTAACCGTCATATGTGATTGTCTTAGCTGCGTAATGAACGAGTACGGCGGGAGCCGCCCTTGTCCTCGGGATTTATAAGCTCCTAGGTAGCAGCTGTATCCTAGAAGGTAAAACTCAAAACGGTCAGAGGGCCATTTGGCAGCAGTTTGGGAAAAGGCCATCAAGAAGATAAACAATTGCTAGCATGGGACTGTGGGAAACAAGGAAACTGGGCTTTGCTATTGGCAACCTTTTAATGCAAGAGTGGAAGAATTTAAAGCTCCCCAGTGAAATTAAAAGTTTGGCATTACAGGAAAAGTATGTAAGTAAGTAAATAAAAATTTCAAAAAAAATTTTTAATCTGAAGAAGAATGTGTTTGGATTCCTTTGGATGAAAAAAAATCAAACTGGCATACACATAAAAGGGTACTGATTTATGTATGCAGAGAGCCTAGTGGGTGGAAATAGAGTTGGATCCAGAGGCTCAAAGCATGATATCAGGTCTCTTCCTTTTTTCCTTCCTTCTCTTGGCTTGACCCTCTTCTGTGTTGGCTTTATTTTTGAGTGGGTTTTCTCCCCGTAGTGGCCACAGGCAGCTCCAGGCTAATAATTTCAATGGTGATTGGGGCGGGGGGGAGCTTATCTTTCGAGGTAGTTCCAGTGTGGGCTCCAGAATTGAGTGTCATCATTGTGTGGGCATGGGATGGAATGTCCTAGCTGGCCAACCTGCTGTATGAGTTTGCACATGGAGGGGGAGAAAGCTGGTAGTTAGCTCTGCTCAAACCACAGAGACTGAGGATAGGAAAGGGATAGTTCCCCAAGGACCACCAGATTTTCCCAGCAGAAGACAGAGTAGATGCTGTGTGCAACCAAAATGTATGTCTGCTACGGAAAGGAAATCAAGAGCTCACTTGGTTTTGACATATATAGCAGGATACGTTGTGAGAAGCAAATAACTATTTTCTGCTGAAGATGAATGAGAGAAAATAGGCATAAATGACAGTAGGAGGGACTTAGATGTTTTTCAGAAAAGCTAGATATAGATCCAAGTTGTATAAACCGAATCCCATCTTCCCACCGATTTACATTATGAAGCCACAACTATATTCCTAAAAGCAAACAAATCTACCAGACTTCTGACTTGGGAACTTCTGATGGAAAGTGGTT
This sequence comes from Spilogale gracilis, assembly GCA_004023965.1. Lineage (NCBI taxonomy): Eukaryota > Metazoa > Chordata > Mammalia > Carnivora > Mephitidae > Spilogale > Spilogale gracilis. Next base: position 36,707 of record PITA01002441.1, read on the forward strand.
CTGCTTGCCGTAGATCTCCGAGGCGCACCAGGCCTTGCGGTTGTCCGTAATACAGTAGCTGTGGAACCAACTACCAATTCACTTTTGCTTTGCACTGTTTGGAAGATTTGGAAGCTGTTTCCTTTCTGTCCCTCAGTAAACAATTTATTTATCCTTCTGTTAGCCACAGACATCCTCCCCTATGCTAAAATATCTGTAATTCCACCTTGGACTTCCCCATCATTTTGCATAATGGAGCAAACTACAAATGCACTGTCACATGATGCCAACAGGGAAACTGTCTAATTCAGGTTCTGCCACAGCCTGAAACTTCCATTAAGAGCAGAGCTTCCACTTGTTTAAAATTGGAGGCCACATAAAGAAAGGTGTGGTTTGGGACCGCATGCAGGGACTTCCCAGGCTTTTTGGAAGCAATGAAAAGATAGGGGTGGGGAAGGCAAAAAAAAAAAAAAAAAAGAGGCAGACGGGTACAGCCCTCCCCAGGTGCACTGCCTTTGTGTCTATCTGATTTATAGGAGAATGGAATTGCAACCAATAACATAGAAAATAGGGGCACCTCGGTGGCTTAGTCGGTCAAGCGGCCGGCTCTTATTATCAGCTTATTTTGGATCCTTGGTGTCCTGAAATCCAGCCCAGCGTCCATCCAGCTCTGCGCTCAGCCGGGAGTCTGCTTCAGGATTCTCTCTCCCTCTGCCACTCTTCTCTCTCTCTCAAATAAATAAATCTTAAAAAAAAATAGTATGTAGACTTTGCCTGCATGAATGTCAAGTTAAAATGGGAGATTGGTAAACTCAGGTGAAAAATGATGAAGGAGGGGCGCCTGAGTGGCTCAGTTGGTTAAGCAACTGCCTTTGGCTCAGGTCATGATCCCGGAGACCCGGGATCGAGTCCTACATTGGGCTCCCTGCTCGGCAGGAAGCCTGCTTCTCCCTCTCTCACTCCCCCTGCTTGTGTTCCCTCTCTCACTGTGTTTCTCTCTGTCAAATAAATAAAATCTTAAAAAAAAAAAAGATGAAGGATTTCTTTTTTTTTTTTTTTTAAGATTTTATTTATTTATTTGACAGAGAGAGACACAGCGCAAGAGAAGGAACACCAGCAGGGGGAGTGGGAGAGGGAGAAGCAGGCTTCCTGCTCAGCAGGGATGTGGGGCTCAGTCCCAGGACACAAGCCCAAGGAATGAGCCACCCAGGCACCTGATTAAGGATTTCTTAAGCATTTCTGTTGCTTCTTCCATGTCTTCTCTTTCTTAATTCCCGAAATTTATATCAAGGCTGTGTCTCTGAGCCTCTTTATTAATTCATTCAACAAATATGTACTGAGCATCTGCTATGTGCTGGCACTCTTCTAGACATTGAGACTATTTTGTTTTTAGTTATTGTTGTTAATCTCTTACTGTGCCTAATTTATAAATTGAACTTGATCGTAGGTAGGTATGTATGGGAAGAAATATACAATATAGAGTGTTTGGAGCTATCTGCAGTTTCAGGCATCTACTGGGGTCTTGGAATGTATTCCCTGCAGGTGAGGCTGGGGACTACTACAGCACTTGAAATATTGACTCAAGAGCAGGAGCTTCCCCATTTCTTTCTGATCAGGGAACTCAGCCTTAAGCATGGGTCTCCTACTGATCATGCCCAGAATGCTCTGAATATATTTCCCTGTGGAACTTACTCTCCTCGTTAACAGTTGTACAGAGAATACTCATATTGGAACAGGGAGACGGGAAGCGCTGCTGTGCTTCGGCTGCTCCGTTGGCAGGAATGAGGCTAGTCAGAGAACCTTAGCATCTCAGACTTGGAGGGCTCCCTAGAGGGTGTTTAATGCAGTCTTCTCCTGCTGCTGTGTGGATCCCTGCCACAATATCATCTAGCCTCTGCTTTTAGACTCTAGAATCTGTAAATCATAGAACATCAGTGCTGGAAATGATCTTAGGGATCATATAGGACTGAGGCCAGAAGAATCCAATAGCCTGAACTCCCAGACCCATGTTCTTCACACTCACTATGCTGTCATTCCACATACAAGGCAGCCCCTCCTGGTAGAATTGCAAAGGTGGGTTTAAGTGTCTCCATGTTCATCCCATCACAGGCTGTCGGGGTTTATTTGCCTTCCAATTTTAAATCATAATGAATCCTTTCTTTTTATTTTTAATCCCAGGGGTTGCCCTGCTCTCAGATGCATACCCTGAGAAAATCTTGCTTGGCCTGTTGGCTCAGTATGATAGTGATCAAGACAAGCACACTCCGGAGACCAGAATGAAAGTCGGGGAAGTCCTGATGCGAATTGTCAGAGCATTAGGTGAGTTTTCCATTGTCTGGAAAAGGGTGGGGGAAGTGTGGCTTTGGAACCCAAGTCTGTGTACCTTGGAGATTTCTTATGCTCACGTGGTGAGGACAGTTTCGAGGATGAGATGAAACTACTTCCTGTTCAAGGATTTAGCAAATGTCCACACGCCCACCAAGGGATTGGCCGCTGTAGTGCCCATCTCCCTACCACTGCTTGCTCTCCTGTCCTGAGCTATGTTGGGACCTGATTTTCATTGGAGCTGGGATGAGAAGTTCACACTTGCTGAGCCGCAAGCATAAAAAGAAAAGGAATGTCAGACAGGGAAGGAATAGTGCTAGCTCTTGTTGAATGGCTGTGTGCCAGGTTGTCTACATATATAATCTCATCTAATCTTCCCAACAGATCATGTAGAGAGGCTGTTGTTAGACCCATTTCATGGGTGAGGAAATTGTGTGCAGAGACCTTCAGCAGTTTGTCCAAGACTTACTCAGCTAGTCAATAAAGTGGTGCTAAGAACCGAACCCACCAACTCAATCAATGGAAGTTGCTCCAGACTGCATAAACTGAGAGTAGTAATAAGGAGTACGAACTCTTGAGTCACAGTGCCTGGGTCCAAATCCCAAACGGCTGCTTATTGGCCATATGACCATGGGAACATATCTTAACCTTTTGGTGCCTCAGTGTCCTAGTATATAGTGTGAAAATATTAATAGCACTTCCCTCATATGGCTTTTGTAAGAATTAAATAAAGTAATATTTAGTAATATTTGGCACACAGTATAGGCTCAATGCATTTTTATTTTTGCTAAGAAGAAAGATTGTTCTCATTTTTAATTTGTTTTAAGATTTTATTTATTTGAGAGAATGTGAGCACATAAGCAGTGGGAGGGACAGAGAGAGGGAGAAGCAGACAGCCCATGGAGCAGGGAGCCCAATGCACATGGGGCTTGGTCCCAGTAACTTGAGATCATGACCTGAGCTGAAGTCAGATGCCTGAGCCACCCAGGTGCCCCAAAAGATTGCTTTTTTAAAGAAAAAAAACACTTTATTATTTACTATTGATCAAGTCCTTAAGGGACTAGAAGATGAAATATTGGGGAGTGAGGACAAAGAAAACAGTTGTTCACTCTAAAGATAGGGGTTAAATTAAGATAAACTGATTGATTTCTCCATAAGTCAGTAAGTATACTTTTGATATTTGTATTTCGAGCTGCATAACATAGAATTAAGAGGGTTTTGTTTTTTTTTAACGTGCATTATATAAATGCAGCTATGGACTGCTACACTGAGTACAGAGAGCTTGAAGCCTTGAGATAAGCCAGGTGTGGACCAGTGGTATACAGTATGCATTTAGTAATTCCATCATGTATCCAACAGCATGTGACCCAAGGCAGAAAAAGAAGTTGATCTCAGCTTCAGTTTGGCTCATTTGTCTGTGATCAGGAAATCACACTGAATTCTTTCACCAGCGTAGAAAGGATTTACAGAGACTCTGCGTAACCGTGCATCATGTCTTTGAACATAGCCCTGAATTTTCCTAATTTCTGGATGTCCCTCCTGGCTAAAGAAGAGGACCTAGATCTCCAACCACTTAAGCCTTTTTATTAGTGTAAGAAGAATATTGTGAGAGTGAAATTAAAGAAAGAGAATGTTTTCCAACTTTCTTTATTCGCCTTAATCCTAAATATGAGTCTGAAAACATACCAGACACGTGCACCATTATATGAAATCATGCTGTCACAGGGGGTGTGAATGTTAAGCTTAAAGTATCACAGGGTCAAGGGCAGCCTCTGGCTTCTATTACATGTATCATTGAGATGATCAGAGCCAAGAAAGAATGTCTGCCATATGGAGACTACATCAGCATAACATGCCTTTTTTTCTCTGTAACTTCAGATAGACCTCTGCCATTGGGTTGATGCACACTGAAGGTGCACATTTCTCAGTCTCTGCTGGCCAGGGGTAGAGGTGGGGATGAAGGACTAGGTTGAGAAGGAGAGGGGCCTTACTCCTACTTACGTGTCCCTATAATTAGTCCACTTTCCAAAACAGTCTTTTGGCATTTTAAAGCAAATTCCATTAAGTCTCAAAGTTCTAATGTTTCTGTAGCCCTACTTTCCCAGGCAGCCGGCTATAAGACACTGCCTTAGCTTCAACTGCTGATTTCTTTTTTTTTTTAATAAATTTATTCATTTTTAGTGTTCCATGATTCATTGTTTATACCACCACACCCAGTGCTCCATGCAATACGTGCCCTCAGTGCCCACCACCAGGCTTTCCCATCCCCCACCCCCTCCCCTCCAAGACCTCAGTTTGTTTCTGAGTCCAAAGTCTCTTATGTTTCGTTTCCCTCCTTGGTTTATTCTACTTCCCATTTCCTTTCCTTCTCCTACTGTTCTCTCTATTACTCCTTATGCACCACAAGTAAGTGAAACCATGTGATACTTGACTTTCTCTACTTGGCTTATTTCACTCAGCATAATCTCTTCCAATCCAGTCCATGTTGCTATAAAAGTTGGATATTCATCCTTTCTGATGGAGGCATAGTATTCCATTGTATATATGTACCACATCTTCTTTATCCATTCATCCGTTGAAGGGCACCTTGGCTCTTTCCACAGCTTGGCAATTGTGGCCATTGCTGCAATGAACATTGGGGTACATATGGCCCTTCTTTTCACTACATTTGTATCTTTGGGGTAAATACCCAGTGCAATTGTAGGGTCACATGGTAGCTCTGTTTTTAATTTTTTAAGGAACCTCCACTCCAAAGCGGCTACACCAACTTGCATTCCCACCAACAGTGTAAGCGAGTTCCCTTTTCTCCACAGCCTCTCCAACACTTGTTTCCTGTCCTCTTAATTTTGGCCATTCTGACTGGTGTAAGGTGGTATCTCAGTGTGGTTTTGATTTGAATTTCCCTGATAGTGATGACGAACATTTTTTCATGTGTCTGTTAGCCATTTGTATGTCTTCTATGGAGAAGTGCCTCTTCGTGTCTCCTGCCCATTTTTTGATGTGTTCATCTTCTTTTTGGCTGTTGAGTTTGAGTAGTTCTTTATAGATCTTGGCTATCAGCCCTTTGTCTGTAGTGTCATTTGCACATATCCTCTCCCATTCTGTGGGTTGCCTCTTTGTTTGTTGACTGTTTCCTTTGCTGTGGAGAAGCTTTCTATTTTGATGAAGTCCCAGAAGTTCATTTTCGCTTTTGTTTCCTTTGCCTTTGGAGACGCGTCTGAAAGAAGTTGCTGTGGCCGATGTCAAAGAGGTTACTGCCTGTGTTCTCCTCTAGGATTCTGATAGATTCCTGCCTCACGTCGAGGTCTTTCATCCATTTCGAGTTTATCTTTGTGTGTGGCGTTAACTGCTGATTTCTAACTCATACTGCCAACGTGTCCAAGTGCGTAGGTGGGGCGGCTTGTTGAAATCCTTTAAGTGCAATTAAAGCCCGCTTTTACAACCCAGCCAGTATTCTTAGTGTACTAGTGGTGTGGAAGTCCTTGTGGACAGCCACTCTGTAAGACGGTCCCAAAAAGCACCCTCCTTTCACTGGCCTGGGCTTTGCTCTCTCTCCACCCCCAGCTCTTCTTGGCGGCGGTGGGGAGCCCCACAGAGCAAGGCCCACAGGTGGGAGCCTGGCGCAGCGCACTGCTGCTCCTCTTGGCCTCATGTCTGGTTCCCTAACCATGCCTACTTGTCTTCCTACCACTAGACAGTGGCAAAAAGCAGGAGCTTTTCCTCTTTCCATTTTTAAAAACCAAGCTATCAGGTGGGCAGAGTAAAGTATATAAAGCACACTCACCTCAGTATAGAAAACTTCTAGTAACCCATAAAATTTCCTTTTGCCCTTTCCTGGTCTCTACCTGCCCCAGAGGTAAGCACTATTCTAACTTTTTACCTCCACCAATCTCTTTTGATTGTTCTTGAACCTCAATTTAATGGAATTAAATATCCATATTTAATGTGAGCTAATAGATGTGTGCTAATAGGTCTAGACACTTGGGTAAATTCAGTTCAAATCTGGAGGGTAAAAATACTTCTTAGGCATGATGCATACTGTATTTCCTGTTGTATCACAGTAGGGGGCACGTAATGGCTCGTTATCTCGCTGCACTGATGTTGAGATAGATCAGTGGTGTCCAGTCAGGTGCATCTGTTATAAACTTCCCCATCAGACTTCCTCCCCGTGAAACCATTCAGTAACCACTGATAATTGTAGCCTAAATCAGTTATTTCATAGGGGTTATATTTTTTTCAACATAAAGAAACAGGTACAGAGAGAGTTACTAATTTGCCTAATATCACATAGCTAATTAATGGTGGATCAAGAATCTGAACCCAGACAGTCTGACTCCAGACCCAGTCTCTTACCCAAAACACCTTTGCATCCTGAACATTCTCCCATGTCATTAAGCATCTTTTTCCTGTCATTAACATGGACATTTTCCACATCCTCTGTAATTCTTAATGATTGCATGATATATCATTTGAATGTACCATAATTTTTTCAGCTGACCAATTTACAGGTTGTTCTGTTTTTGCTATTATGAATTACATTAAGGTGAGTATTCTTTTTTTTTAACTTTAAATTTACTTTATTTTTTCAGTGTTCCAAGATGCATTGCCCATGCCCCACACCCAGTGCTCCATGCAATACATGCCCTCAGTACCCACCACCAGGCTCTCCCATCCCCCCGTCCCCTCCCTCCAAGTCCCTCAGTTTGTTTCTGTGTCCAAAGTCTCTCATGTTTCGTTTCTGTCCCTGAATTACTCTACTTCCCATTTACTTTCCTTCTCCTACTTTCCTCTATATTACCCCTTATGCACCACAAGTAAGTGAAACCATGTGATACTTGACTTTTTCTACTTGGCTTATTTCACTCAGCATAATCTCTTCCAATCCAGTCCATGTTGCTACAAAAGTTGGATATTCATCCTTTCTGACGGAGGCATAGTATTCCATTGTATATATGGACCACATCTTCTTTATCCATTCATCTGTTTAAGGGCACCTTGGTTCTTTCCACAGCTTGGCAATTGTGGCCATTGCTGCAATGAACATTGGGGTACATATGGCCCTTCTTTTCACTACATCTGTATCTTTGGGGTACATGCCCAGTAGTGCAATTGCAGGGTCATAGGATAGTTCTATTTTTAATTTTTTAAGGAATCTCCACACTGTTTTCAAAGCGGCTGCACCAACTTGCATTCCCACCAACAGTGTAAGAGGGCTCCCCTTTCTCCGCAGTCTCTCCAAACTTGTTGTTTCCTGACTTGTTAATTTTGGCCATTCTGACTGGTGTAAGGTGGTATCTCAGTGTGGTTTTGATTTGAATTTCCCTGATAGCTAGTGACGCTGAATATTTTTTCATGTGTCTGTTAGCCATTTTGTATGTCTTCTATGGAGAAGTGCCTCTTCATGTCTCTTGCCCATTTTTTGATGTGTTCATCTTCTTTTTGGATGTTGACTTTAAGGAGTTCTTTATAGATCTTGGATACCAGCCCTTTGTCTGTAGTGTCATTTCCAAATATCCTCTCCCATTCTCTGGGTTGCCTCTTTGTTTTCTTGACTGTTTCCTTTGCTATACAGAAGCTTTTTATTTTGATGAAGTCCCAGTTCATTTTCGCTTTTGTCTCCTTTGCCTTTGGAGACTTGTCTTGAAAGAAGTTGCTGTGGCCAATGTCAAAGGGGTTACTGCCTATGTTCTCTTCCAGGATTTGGATGGATTCCTGCCTCACGGTGAGGTCTTTCATCCATTTTGAGTTTGCCTTTGTGTGTGGTGTAAGAGAATGGTCTAGTTTCATTCTTCTATATGTAGCTGTCCAATTTTCCCAGCACCATTTATTGAAGAGACTGTCTTTTTTCCACTGGATATTTTTTCTTGCTTTGCCGAAAATGATTTGCCCGTAGATTTGTGGGTCCATATCTGGACTCTCTACTCTGTCCCATTGGTCTGTTTCTCTGTTTTTGTGCCAGTACCATGCTGTCTTGGTGATCACAGCTTTGTAATAAAGCCTGAAGTCAGGTAACGAGATGCCCCCAGCTTTGTTTTTCTTCTTCAGCAATTCCTTAGCGATTCAGGATCTTTTTGGTTCCATATAAATTTTAGGATTGTTTGTTCCAACGCTTTGAAGAATGTTGGTGGAATTTTGATCGGAATGGCATTGAAAGTGTAGATTGCTCTGGGCAGTATAGACATTTTGACAACGTTTATTCTTCCGATCCATGAGCATGGAATGCTCTTCCATCTTTTGTGTCTTCTTCAATTTCTTTCATGAGTGTTCTGTAGTTCCTCGAGTACAGATCCTTGACTTCCTTGTTTAGGTTTATTCCTAAGTATCTTATGGTTTTTGGTGCTATAGTAAACAGAATCGATTCTCTGATTTCCCTTTCTATATTTTCATTGTTAGTGTATAAGAATGCAAGGTGAATATTCTTGTAGCTAAACTTTGTGCAGATTCGTGATCATTTCCAAGGAAGAATTTCTAAAAGAAGAATTTGTTAAAAGCATGTGCTTATTTATTTGTTTATTAAGATTTTATTTTTATTTATTTATTTGCTTATTTACTTATTTATTTGAAGAGCGAGGCAGCGAGAGAGGGAACACAAGCAGGGGGAGTGGGAGTGGAAGAAGCTCTGCAGGGAGCCCGACATGGGGCTCTATCCCAGGACCCTGAGATCATGACCTGAGTCGAAGGCAGACGCTTAATGCCTGAGCCACCCAGGTGTCCCTAAAGATTTTATATATTTATTTCAGAGAGAGAGAGAGAGAAGGCATGAGTGGGGGCAGAGGGGGAGGGAGAAGCACACTCCCTGCTGAGCAGGGAGCCCAGATGCAGGGCCTGATCCCAGGATGCTGGGATCATGACCTGAGTCGAAGGCAGACATTCAACTGACTGAGCCACCGAGGTGCCGCTGAAGCATGTATATACTTTTTATTGCTAAGTTGTCTTTCAAGGAGATCGTGCCAATTTATTTATTTATCTATCTATCTATCTATCTATCTATTTATTTATTTAAAATGTTAATTTGAGTGTAGTTGACATACAATGTTACGTTAGTTTCAAGCATACAACATAGTGAGTGACTTGACAGGTTTATGCATTATACTGTGCTCACCGCAAGTGTAACGACCATCTGTCACCATGTAACGCTATTACAAACAATATCATTGACTCTATTCCTTATGCTGTGCTTTTTGTTCTTGTGATTATCATTCCACGACTGGAAGCCTATACCTCGTACTCTCCTTCCCCCATTTTGCTCATCCCCCTGAGATTGTGCCAGTCTCAATTTCAGTGTTTGAGAATATCTTGTACCCTCATCAGTACTATATATGCTATATATCACCATGTTTTATCAAACACCTGTATATAAAGAAATGCTGTCATTTTGATTTCCATTAGTTCAGTTGATAAGGTTGAACATTTTTCATGTATTAATTGGCTAAATGTGTGTGTGTGAATTGTCTGGTCCTGTTCTTTTTTTTTTTTTTTTTTTTAGATTTTTTTTATTTATTTGACAGAGAGAGAGAGAGAACACAAGCAGGGGGAGTGGCAGGCAGAGGGAGAGAGAGCGGCAGGCTCCTTATTGAGCAACGAACGCAATGTGGGGCTTGATCCCAGGGCCCTGGTATCATGACCTGAGCCGATGGCAGACGTTTAACTGACTGAGCCACGCAGGCACCCCTCTCCATTTTTCTACTGGGGCATTGATTTTGTTTTTTAATTTTTTTTTAAGATTTTATTTATTTGTGACAGAGAGATATAGCAAGAGAGAAAACACAAGCCACAGGGGTGCTGGAGAGGGAGAAGCAGGCTCCCCTAGAGCAGGGAGCCCGATGTGGTGCTCGATCCCAGGACAGAGATCATGACCTGAGCCAAAGGCAGACACTGAACAACTGAGCCACACAGGTGCCCTAATTGCTACTTTTCAATGTAGGAAATACTGTGGAAAGATTTAATTTAGTTTTAATCTTAACACATTGCTAAATTACCACTTGCTCCAAATATTTTTCCATATATTTCCTCCTATATGGCCCAACGTTGATGTTGACAATAAGCTGGGGACCATTATATGTCCATGCATTTTTTAAAACTTCTTTTAAAAATATGACATTGAGGGTGCCTGGGTGGCTCAGTGGGTTAAAGCCTCTGCCTTCAGCTCAGGTCATGATCTTAGGTCCTGGGATCGAGGCCCTCATCAGGCTCTCTGCTCAGCAGGGAGCCTGCTTCCTCCTTTCTCTCTGCCTGTCTCTCTGCCTACTTGTGATGTCTCTCTCTCTGTGTAAAATAAATAAATAAAATCTTAAATAAAAATATGACGTTAAATTACTGTGCCCAAGATAATGAATCGGTAGTTGGGACATTATTGAGAAGTAGAATTAAAGCAAAGGGAATTGGATCCGTATGTGAGAGTGTTTCCTTCTGAGAGTGCCCTGAGCATTATTCCGGATCTAAGTGGACGACACAGGTTCCTCACATACGTCAGATGCAATATCTGCTTTCTCTTCAGCAGGGCTGAACAAACGTTACCCCGTTCATCTTTATCCTTTAGAATAGTGATTTTCAAATAGGGGAGTAGGGGAAGACTTTTGCCCCCTAGGAGACACTGGCAATGTCTGGAGACATTTTTAATTGTTAGAACCAGGGGCCTGGGGATGTTGCTGGCATTGAATGAGTGCAAGCCAGGGATGCTCCCGAACATCCTACAGTGTGCAGGACAGCCCCTGCAATGCAGAATGATCTGGCCCGGAACGTCAGTGGGGCCCCTGTTGACACGCCCTGTTGTAGAGCTCACACAGACCATTCTGTTTCTGCTTTATAACATTACTCAGGTGTGTTAGATCCACATATAATCATGCAGGTTGTTCACAACCTTGAAAATTGCAGGGGCGCCTGGGTGGCTCAGTTGGTTAAGCAACTGCCTTCGGCTCAGGTCATGATCCCAGAGACCCGGGATCAAGCCCCACATCGGGCTCCCTGTTGGGCAGGAAGCCTGCTTCTCCCTTTCTCATGCCCCCTGCTTGTATTCTCTCTCTCGCCGTGTTTCTCTCTGTCAAATAAATAAATAAAATCTTTAAAAAAAAAAAAAAAAGAAAGAAAATTCCAAAATATGGCAACCATTGTCATCCTGCTCAGTCGTCCTGGTGACTTTGACTCTAGCCTGTCTCCCGGCTCAGTTACCTCTTAGGTTGCCATCTCACAGGAGAGATTTGAAACTGTTATTTATTCCTTTCTGTAATATGTTTATACATGCTTTTTGGATGTGGGAGCTTCTGCATGTGACTAATCTTATCTATTTTATACCAATGTTATGAGCATAATTTTTAGTGATATCTTTTCTGGTGTCTACTGAGTTTGGAAGTTATCTTTTTTTTTTTTTTTTTAAGGTTTTATTTACTTATTTGACAGAGAGAGACACAGCGAGAGAGGGAACACAAGCAGGGGAAGTGGGAGAGGGAGAAGCAGGCTTCCCGCCGAACAGGGAGCCTGATGTGGGACTCAATCCCGGGTCTCCGGGATCATGACCTGAGCCGAAGGCAGACGCTTAATGACTGAGCCACCCAGGCGCCCTGGAAGTTGTCCTTCTTAAAGCCTGTCCGGCTACCTTTCAGGTGACTATATATGCCTCCTACCAGTTTCTTGCCTTCCTTTGATGTTAATGGACCATAATAGGAACTCAAGTATGCTTTTAAATTATCCCTTATATTTTCCCTTACCTGGGGCTGGAAATAAGGACATGAAAAAGCCACAGTCTCTTCCTGCAAGGAGCTTATAGTTGAGAAGGAGAAAAGGCCTCATACCCAGATACTTCTGTGTGGGGACCTGCTGGTGAAGGGTATTATAGGAGCATAGGGCAAGTGGTCTTTGTCCTTCCTCTTCTCGGAATCCTGCAGTTGGCTGTGGCAGGCGTGCTGCAGGACTACATCAATTCCTCATCCTCATCCCGGCACAGCAGGTCAGTTTTAGAAAAATAGCTTTGGTCTGATAGCTTTCAGGGATTTTAACTCACAGCGTAAGTCTGAATTAAAGTAAAAAGGTAGGCTGGACATGTGAATAATTGGACAGTCTGGGAGTTGAGCATTTATAGATTTTGGCCGCAGTAAACAATGTTTAAGGATTAGCTTTCATATTCTAAAAAGGGAAATTTTCAGCAAAATTCAGAGGATCCAATGTAATGCTTCTTGCCAAATCTGCCTAGATTAGCATCTGTATAGTCAATTTAACAAATATTTATAGTAATGTAAACTGGAAATACTACTCTGGCCAGATTTGAAGGTTGAAGCCCAGACTGAGAAATTGTTTTTTTCTCATCTTCCTTTTGTTTTTCTTCCTCATGTCATGTTTTCTTGAGAGGTGTAACTTTAAAATTTATATATAGACCTTTCTCCTCCTAATTGTTTCAGTAATACCTGGCCATTTTGGACAATTTGGAAAATATTAAAAAGTATAAAAAAGAAAGCGATCACTGACAGTTTCACAATTCAGAAGTAACCACTCTTTATATTTTGATGTTTCCTTCTAGTTTCTTTTTATCATAATTGTAATTATACTATATTTATAGTGTTCCCTTTCATTTAACATTACTTGCAAGCACTTTTCCATGTCATTAGTTTTTTGAAAATATTAGAATTATTGGTTGTATTATAATTAATAAATTGAATTTATCATAATTTTATTTAATTATCATTTAGAAAGGTTATTGTTTTATTAGGTTGTTTCCAGTTCAGTTCCTTACTTTGTGAGGATTATGAGGTATGCTATTGATTATTCTTAATACATAAATTTTTTGGTAAATCATTAATTCTTTTTTTTTTTTAAAGATTTTATTTATTTGACAGAGAGAAACACAGCCAGAGAGGAAACACAAGCAGTGGGAGTGAGAGAGGGAGAAGGCAGGCTTCCCGCCTATGTGGGACTTTCTCCGGGACCATGACCCGAGCCGAAGGCAGTCGCCCAACCAACTGAGCCACCCAGGCGCCCCCATTAATTCTTTCCTTAGGATTCATTCCTACAAGGGAAATTACCAGGTCCAAGTATATGCATGCGCTTAAGACTCTTGATATTCAGTGCTAAATTGCCCTCCAGAGATGTGTGCTCTTGTCAGCAGTGAATGAGACTGTAAGGAAACTTTTCTGTGGCTTCAAAGACCAGACTTCTAACCCTGACCTGCCCTCTCCAAAATGTATACTTTTGCTCCCAGAATGAATAGAAGAACCTGTCAGAGAATGTTGGTCTGTGGGTGGGTGACTGGAAGGAAGAAGAGGGGAGGGGGAGAGGGAAGGAGGGGAGAGGAGGGAAGGGTTGACTGATGGAGGGAAGTGTGGATGCATGACTCAGTGTGAACCCATCTCTGCTCCCGAAGAGCAGCTCAGATCTGCCAGTGGCATCATGATACACAAAGAAAGTACTCAATTATTTTTAGAGGCAAAACGTAGTCTTCTAATCAGCAAGCTCAGACAAGTTCCAGTTTACTCTAGGTCAGAAACTTCTAAAAAACGAGAGCGAAAATAGAAAGCCATATTCATGTTGCTCCATCTGACGAAGAGTTTACCTTCAGTGAACTCTGTAGGAAAGATCAAGAATTAATATTTGGAATGAAGAATCATGGGCGAGAACTAAAGCTCATGTTTTTATTGGAGCATACATTGACAAATAGAATGTCACTCAAGAATACTCGGGCAAAGCAGCTTAGACTTCTAGATTAAAAGGCACTTTTTCTCAAATTGCCCTATAGTCCAAGAAAAGGGTGGGTCCTGGGCTCGAAGATGTCTCACTCTTAAAGCCTATAAAAAATCCTTATTTAATGTGCTCTGTCAACTTTTCCATATCGCTTGCTTAATTTTCAAGTTTTAGGTCAGCACTTTGCCACCTCAGAGTTCATCCCTGTGGTGAAACCCATGATCCCTTCCAGCTCCAGGATGAAGCCCATGATCTCACTTTAGAAAACCTGCGGTGCTGGGGCGCCTGGGTGGCTCAGTTGGTTAAGTGTTTGCCTTCAACTCAGGTCATGATCCCCGGGGCCTGAGAATGAACCCCACATTGGGCTCCCTACTCAGCGGGGAGCCTGCTTCTCCCTCCACCTGTCATGCTCTCTCTCTGACATATAAATAAATAAAATCTTTAAAAAAAAAAAAAAAGAAGAAGAAGAAAAGAAAATCTGTTGCATTTCCAGAGAGGAATAAATTCAATCCTAGATTCTGCTCTAACAGCCATGTTCTTCTAGCCACTTGTAGAAGATAAAGGAAAATGGGCTAGTTGGATTTGTCTGGTAGGCTATTCTGATTTCCAGTTGGGGTGGCCTGGGAAGTGAGATGAGATGAGGTTTTAAGATTTTTTTTTTTTTTTTTTTTGGACAGAGAGAAACACAGCTAGAGAGGGGACATAAGCAGGGGGAGTAAGAGAGGGAGAAGAAGGCCTCCCACTGAGCAGGGAGCCTGATGCACAGGGCTCGATCCCAGGACCCTGGGATCATGACCTGACCCAAAGGCAGACACTTAATAAATGAACCACCCAAGCGCCCCAAAGAAATGAGCTTTTAAATGGCTATAATATTTTAGAGTATGGATAGACCACAGTTTGCACTGTTTAGTCAACCACTCCTCTGTGCTTGGACCTTCAGTTTTTTTCTGTTTTGTATTTCCTATGGCATACAGCAATGCAATATAAATTCTCATATATGTGTGCCAACAGAAATATATATTAACGTGTATATATGCATGTTCCGTATATATGTGCATGCTGAAGTACTGGGCCTTTATTTCTGGAAGATTGAAATTTGCCTAAGTGGAATCACTAGCTCCAAAACTGTTAGTATTTTAAACTGTTAACATACTGCCAGAATATTCCTAAAACTGTGGGTGAGGTAGGACATTTTGGACCCCCTGCTATCTATGTCTGTTGTCAGAGAGAAATATCTTTTGGAAATTGTTTTTTTCAAAGGGAATGGAATAAGAAGTTTCTTTTGTGAATGTTGTTTTGTTGTCTTCATTGCAATGGGGAAAAAGTCTTTTTTTAAGAAATACATTATCAGTACATTTTGCTGTTAAGTAATTTTATAGGACTGGTCTAGGAATGACAAATCAGCCTTAGAAGTACTCTTTTTTTAAAAAAGATTTTATTTATTTGAGAGAGAAAGAGTGAGAGAGAGCATGAGAGGGGAGAAGGTCAGAGGGATAAGCAGACTCCCCGTGGAGCTGGGAGCCCAACATGGGGCTCGATCCCGGGACTCCAGGATCATGACCTGAGCCGAAGGCAGTGGCTTAACCCACCAAGCCACCCAGGCGCCCCAGCCTTAGAAGTATCTTAATAAAATTTGTTTAAAGGTGCAGCATCATATCATTCACTTCAAGACCATTCTAATTAGGTAGTTTCCAGAAATAGTTTAACTTAATTTACTGATTAAAAAATTTTACTTTATGGGCTTTTTATTTCATAATATATGTTTTGGTTTTCTTCTGTGTCATAAACAACCCCAGAATTTACTGGTTTGAAACAACAGCCATTCATGTGTTCAGAATTCTGTAATATGTGTAAAGCTTGGGAGGGACAGCACATCCCTGCTTCGCATGGTGCTGTCTGGGCTCAGCGGCAGGTCTGCTACACATGGTGTAGCCTGGGCCCACCCCGGAGGTTACACTTGTCTGGAATCCTGAGGGGGCAGCGTCGTGCTCTTCCACCTGGCTTTGCTCTGTCCCTGCACCTGGGCACTCAGCATTTAATAATCTAGCCCGAACTCCTTTTCATCATGGTGATGGGTTTCCCAGAGACCAAAAGCAGAAGCTCCCATGCCTATTAAGAACTAAACCGAGGGGCGCCTGGGTAGCTCAAAGCCTCTGCCTTCAGCTCAGGTCATGATCTCAGGGTCCTGGGATCGAGGCCCGCATCGGGCTTCCTGCTCGGCACAGAGCCCACTTCCCCCTCTCTCTCTGCCTGCCTCTCTGCCTACTTGTGATCTCTCTCTTCAAATAAATAAATAAAATCTTAAAAAAAGAAGTAAACCTAGAACTGGCTTTAGTATGACTTCTGCCACGTTCTCCTGCCAAAGTCAGTTACAAATCCAGCCCAGGTTCAAGGCAAGGGCAAGTAGCCTCGCATTTTTTATAAGACAAAGAGCATTGTGTTCAAGGATGTGTGTTGACAGCCTTATGTATATGTGAACTACACGCTGCCGAAAGCAGGGCATGCTCATGGCTCCGGGCCTGACAGAACACGTATGTCGAGGCAAATCAGTCTATCCCAAATATGGGTTACAGTTACTATTCTTACCTCCCAAGGTGAAGAATGATAGTAATTTCGTGTACATTCTGTCATACCTTTCCCTGTGCTCTTATAGATGTATGCAAACATACATGGGCTTTTCACCTCTTTTACAAAAACAGATTTTAATACTATTACTCTTACTTTTACTCCACGCTATTAAGCTGCAATTTGCTTTCTTTGAAATCAGCTTTACCAAGGTATACTTTACATACAATAAAATGCTCCCATTTTAAGTGTGCATTTCAGTGAGCTTTGATAGAAATCCATGTAACCATC
Organism: Spilogale gracilis; assembly: GCA_004023965.1. Lineage (NCBI taxonomy): Eukaryota > Metazoa > Chordata > Mammalia > Carnivora > Mephitidae > Spilogale > Spilogale gracilis. The sequence goes on from PITA01002441.1 coordinate 53,534, forward strand.
ACTGCAGTTAAATTAGAGAACATTTTCATCACCTCGGAAAGTTCCTTTGTCCTCAAATTATCTCCCGTTCCACACCCCACCCCAGGAAACCACTGATGAATTCTTTTACCATAGATAAGATCTGGCTTTCTAGAGTTTCATGTAACTGGAATTATTCAATGTATACCCCTTTGTGTCTGATTTCTTTTGCTCAGCATAGTGATTCTGAGATTATTTCATATTGCTGTGTCTATTAGGAATTCACTCCTCTTTATTGCTAAGTGGTATCACTTTCCATGAATATACCACAATGTGTCTGCACATTTCTGTTGATGGACATTCAGGTTATTTCCAGTTTTGAGCTATTATGAATGTGGTTACTCTGAATATTCTGGTAGAAATCTCTGGGTGAATGTCTGTATATTTTTTCTCTTGGCTAGGTACCTAAGAGTGGAATTGCTGGGTCATACAGTGTATGTATAAGAAATTGCCAAACTGTTTTCCAAAGTGGTTATACCATTTTACATTATGATCAACAATGTATGAAAGTTCCAGTGGCTCCATATCCTTGCCAACACTTGGTATCGGGTTTTTTTTAGCCGTTTTAGTGCCTGTATAGTGGTATTTCATTGTGATTGTAATATGTATTCCCCTGATGACTAATTATGTTGAACAGGTGTCTTTCTTTGTGCTTCTTTTCTTTTTTTCTTTTTTTTTTTAATTTTTTTTTTAAGATTTTATTTATTTGACAGAGAGAAACACAGCGAGAGAGGGAACACAAGCAGGGGGAGTGAGAGAGGGAGAAGCAGGCTTCCCACCGAGCAGGAAACCCGATGTGGGACTCGATCCCGGGTCTCCGGGATCATGACCTGAGCCGAAGGCAGTCGCTCAACCAACTGAGCCACCCAGGCGTCCCATGTGCTTCTTTTCTATTCATATATTTCTTTTGTGAAGTAACTTCAGATCTTTTTCCATTTTCAATTGTATTATTTCTTTTTATTAAGTTTTAAGGGTCCTTTATATGGAGCAGTCACAAGTCCTTTGTCAGATATATGAATCTTGCAAACATTTTCTTGCAGTATTTCCTTGATGGTGTCTTTTTGAAAAGCAGACATCAATTTTTTTAGTTAAAATAATATTTATTATAATATTAATAAGTAATATGCAAAAACATAAAGTCAGATTATATTTTCTAGCTCATTTACAGCTTTAAAAGCAATTTAAAAGTTTAATGCCAACAAAAAAATTAAATTTATGACAGTATTTTATTTTATTGTTATGTTCAATTAGCCAATATATAGTACCTTATTAATTTTTGGTAGTGTTCAGTGATCCGTTAGTTGCATATTAACACCTAGTGCTCATCACCATGAATGCCCTACTTAATACCCATCACCCACCCCCTCCCTTCTGTAACCCTCAATTTGGTTCCTGAATATGACAGTATTTTAGTGTGATGATATATCGTGTTTTGCTAAAATTAAATCACTGCCCACAATTTAAAGAATTTGACATCATAGTGGAGAATTTTTTGAGATCACCATGCCCAAATTATTATGTGCTGTAATCAAACCCATGTATTTCCTCTTTGTAAACTGTTAAAAAAACCCTTGAGTTCTGAAGCAAGGCTACATGCATTCAGATACGTGAGTTTTGAGTGACCATAAACAAGCTATTTACCATCTCTGTGCCTCAGTTTCCTCATCTATGAAATGATCGTCATCATAATCACCTATTTCACAGAGCTCTTGTGAGGCTTACAGGAATTAATGAGGGTACAGTGCCGGGTATATAATAAACACTCCGTGCTAATTTTTACCTTGTACCTCAAGCTCTAAGTAGTAACTGCAGGGACTGGAGCCTCAGGCTGATAGGGACACCAGACAGTAGTGGGTAGAATTTCAATTTCCTCAGGAAAACAAGAACTGAACCCAAACCAGGCTTCTAGCACACAGCCGGGAACCAGGTTTGTTCTGCTGGCTACACACGCAAGAATGAAAGCTGCTGGGAGCAATCTTCTCTCTTAGAGGATCAATTAAGACACAGCCACCCCCAGACCCTGCGCATTGGTGACCAGGACTTATTTCTAGTAAATTCCCAAGGGTGAAGGCCCTTGAAGTAAAACTTCTTCTCAGTTGGGTTGCTTGCATCATCAGTTTCTTCTTCCTACTGAATTATTCCCATCTACATATGAACATTACTTAATATATTTTTAAACATATAAACAAAACACTCCTCTGAGCCCTATATCCCTTTCTAACTATTGCTGTATTCCTCTGGTCTTTTTCACAGTAAAACTCTTTTAAAAAGTTGTCTGCATTTGCTTGCAGCACTTCCCCCCACACCATTTTCTTCTTAAGTCACTCCAGTGGTACTTTTCATCCTCAACATTCCCTTGTCAACCAAAATATTAAAAAAGCCATTGACCCCTTCTTCATCCTTGTATTGTAATCTCCCAGTAACATTTGATGCATTTGACCACCACTGCCTTTTTGAAATGCCTCCCAGACAGGAATGTTGCCTGATTCTCCTCTTACCTCATGGCAGGTTTTCCCAGTCTTCCTTGCTGGCTTGTCCCCCACTACCAGATATCCAGAGGTCAGATTCCCCTAGGACTCTGTCCTTAGTCTTGTCCTCTTGCCATGCACACAGTGCTACTCATTACCTGGTTAGTCTAGCTAGAGGTGTATCGATTATATTAACTTTTTTTTTTTGCAAAGAACCAGTCTTTAATTAATTTTCTCTATTGTTTGGGGGTTTTCTGTTTTATTGGGGTTTTTTGTCCTATCTCCAATGTTTTTTTCAGTGTTAGTTATCTTTTGCTATAAAACATATTATCAAACCTTACCAGAGTAAAACCACATTTATCTCACAGTTTCTGAAATTCAGGAATCCAAGCATGGCTTAACTGGGTGTCTCAGCCTCAGAGGCTCCGACAAAGCTACGCTTCAGATGTTGGTTGGGCTGTGGTCTCATCCGAAGAATAAACTGAGAGCAGAGCCGTTTTCAGGCTGACCCACAAGGTTGGTAGGACTCAGTCATTGGTGAGCTGTCAGACTGAAGGCCTCAATTCTCTGCTGACTATTGACCTGCAGCCCCCATCAGTTCTTTGCCACATGGCCTCTCCACAGGGCAGTGCACAGCATGGCAGTCAGCCTTCAAACTGAGCGAGCAAGAGAGCAGGGGAGGGCAAGCAAGGTGGAAGTGTTAGCCTTTTTGTAACTTAACCCCAGAGTGGAGTTCCCATCACTTTTGTCACAGTCTGTTTGTTTTAAGTGAGTCACTAGGTTTAGCCCCAGTTCAAGAGAAAGGAATTACACAAGGTAGGAATATTAGGAGATGGGAATCATAGACTACCATGTTAGAGATTGCCTACAACACTTTCTTTCTATTAACTTTTGGTTTAATTGGTTTACTTTTCTAGTTTTTAAAGGTGGAAGCTTAGATCACTGATTGTGGAACTTTCTTTTTTCTCTAGAGTAAGCGTTGAAAACTACAGATTATAGGAACTACTTTAGCTTCATTCCATAAATTTTGATGTGTTTTCGTTTTTATTTATTTCAAAACGTTTTCTGATTTTGCTTATGATCTCTGTTTCTACCATGGATTACTTAAAAGTGTGATGTTTATTGTTTAAACTTCATTTACTGTGTGCATAGGTGGCCCAGTCAGTTAAGCATCAGCCTCTTGGTTTCAGCTCAAGTTGTGATCTCCCAGAGTCCTGGGGTTGAGCCCCACGTCAAGCTCCCTGCTCAGGAGGGAGTCTGTTTGTCCCTCTCCCTCTGCCTTTCCCCAGCTGTTCACACTTGCACCCTGTCTCTCTCTGTCTCTCAACAAATAAAATCTTACTAAAAAAAACCAAACACACAAAAACTTCAAATGTTTACTGTTATTCTAGGTTAACTTTGCATTAGTGCTTTCTAAGTTCTTTGTGGTCAGAGAACATATTGTATATTATTTCAGTTATTTTAAGTGTATTGTTACTCTTTTATGGCCCAAGATATGGTCTCTCTGGGTGAATGTTCCATGTGCACTTGGAAGTGCACATATATCATATATAAATATCAGTTATTTCAAGTTGGTTGATAATTTGTTAACATCTTCAGTATCCTTACTGATTTCCTGTGTACTTGTCCTATCAGTTACTAAAAAAGGAGGTTGAAATCTCCAACCCTAACTCTAGATGCGTGTTATTTCTACTCAATTCTATAAATTTTGCCTCACCCATTTGAACCTCTGTTACTGTGTGCATGGAGTTAGAATTGTTATGTCTTCATGATTGGGTGTTTTCGCTCCTTGTTGTGTATTCCTTGTTCCAAATTCTTCTTTTTGTGATCTTAGTATAAGCATTCCACTTTCTTAAAATTAGTGGCGATTTTTTGGGTATATCCTTTCCTATTCTTTATCTCTTAATCACTTTATGTCTTTATATTTGAAGTGGGTTTTTTTACATACCATATTGCTGGATCTTGCTTGTTTTTTGAATCTTGGTTTTTCCCCCCAGTTTGACAGTCTTTTAATTTTAGTCTTTTAAATTTAGATTGTTTATATTTAAAATAATTTTTGATAAGGTTGAGTTTAAATCTGCCACCCTGCTGTTTATCTCATCTATTCTTTGTTCCCTTTTCCCTCTTTTTCTTATTTCTTTTGGATTAATCAAGTATATTTTATACTTCTTAATCTCCAATCTCGGCTTATTAGCTGTACTACTTCTTTGTTTTAAGTTTTCAGTCCTCATTCTAGGACTCCAGTTACAGTGTATGTTATTGTTCTCAGGCTCTGCTCTCCCTTCCCCCCAGTCTTTTCTCTTTCCTTCAGATTGAACAGTTTCCATTGATTCATTTTAGCTTCAGGAACTCTTTTCTTTGTCATTCTATGAATTTAGCACATCCAGTGATTTTTTTTTTTAATTTCGGGTATTTTTCATTTCTAGAATTTTAAATGTGGGTTTTTTTATACCCCCATTTGGCTCTGTTTATACTTTCTGTTTCTCCATTGAGATTTCCAGTCTTTTAATTTATTATAAGTATATTTTCCTTTACCTCCTTGAGCATAGTTATAGTAGCTGCTTTAAAATCCATTTTGGCAGTTAAAATATCTGTATCATTTCAGTATTGGCTTCGGTTGATTGGTCTTTCTCCTTGAGAATGAGTTATATTTTTGTATAACCAAATTTGGATTATGTCCTAGACATTATGGGTATTATGTATGGTTCTTTTGTAGTCCACCAAACACTGTTAAAGTTTTGTTTTACTAGACAGTTAACTTAGGCTCAAACTGCACACTTTTTCTTGCCTTTCATGTGCAGCAGTTCAGATCTCTCTTTAGTTCTTTTAGCCTTAGCTGCAAACTGCTTTGAGTCTGGTCAACACATTTCGGCACACTCCCCGAGATCTCAGAGAGGCAGTGGGAGACTATATGCACTCACCTGAATTCTTACCTTATTCATGTATCTTTTCGCTACATGATTGCCTCGTTAGGAGTAAATTAAATTAAAAGAGAAGAAATCAGGGGTGCCTGGCTGGCTCAGTTGGTAGAACATGTGACTTTGACCCTAGGGTTTTAAGTTTGAGCCCCGTATTGGGCTCAATAAATATGGGGCACCTGGGTGGCTCAGTCAGTTGAGCAGCCAACTCTTGATTTTGGTTCAGGTAACAATTTCAGGGTTGTGAGATTGAGCGCTGTGTCAGGCTCTGTGCTCATCAGGGAGTCTGCTTGAGATTCTCCATTTCCCTTCGCCCCTCCCCCTGCATGTTTACTCTCTCTCTCTCAAAAATAAGTATCTTTTAAAATAAATAAAAGTAAAATATTTTTTTTTTAAAGAAGAGAGGAAATCACGATTCTCATTCATCTTCAAACTTAGACCAGGTTGCATGGCCTGATTTAGTTCAACAAGCCAAGATCATAAAGACCTGCTTGTGCTGTATTACAGGATTTGGACTTCTGTTGACCTTGATTGGAAGCCACAGAAAGATTTTTAAGGAGCAAAGAATTAGTCGTGATTACATTTTAGCAAAATCACTTTGACTGCTCTAATGGATGAGACTGGGACAAGACTAGAAGCAAGTAGATCTGCTTAGAATATTGTTGAGGAAATCTGGGCAAGAGAATTGGTGATAGATATCCAACTAGGGGTTACATGTGAGAAAGGAGGAGAAAAGATGTCCCCAGATAGGAAACAAAGCATGAGAACAGAACAAAAGCAGAAAGCATATGGAATGAGTGGAGAGCTGTCTTTCTACAGCAAGTTATGTTTGGTGTCTTGGGGAAGTAAAGCTAAAAGGGAGGGTGGGGCAGAGCCCTGAAGGCTGGACAGAGGAATGTGGACTTGATGTGGTGGGCATTTGGTAATCACTATAGATTCATAAGCAAGGAAGCAAAATGAGAGATGTGTAGGTGGGCTTGGCAAGGGCATGAAAGATGGATGAAGAAAGGAGAGCCTGGAGCCAGGGAGATCTCTGGGAGGCTGTTGTATTCGTTGGCACAAAGAGATGAGGACTTTGATTAGAGGGATGGTCTGTGAGAATGGTGAGAAAAAGTAGATTTTTTTTAAAAGGCTTTATTTTATTTGATATTGAGAGAGTGTGCGAGCAGGGAAAGAAGTGGAGGCAGAGGGAGAGAATCTCAAGCGGACTCCATGTTGAGCCTGGAGCCCAGCATGGGGCTCGATCTCACCGTCCTGGTATCATGACCTGAGCCAAAACCAAGAGTCAGAGGCACCCAACTGAGCCACCCAGATGCCCCAAAGAAGTAGATATTTTAGGCATTCAGAAGAATAAATGAGAGACTGTCATTTTTTTTTAACATTTAGTGAAGATGGAATTATAATCCACCCAGAAGCTGTTATTCTCATAGAAATGTTGAGAGACTCAGATGGTGTATAAATGTTATTCCTTGCAGATATTTGATTGTCATTACAGAGCTATACTGCATTAGCTCCTGAAGTGAGGTTGCCACATACCAAGTAGAGAGGTGAGGCCATTGACGGCAGCAGCCATTGGGCAGGGAAATAAGAGTTTGACATGTAGACTTCACCTTGGAATACGTTTTAATTTTTGTGCGCCAGTTACATTATCTCTCTGTTACTTAACTGTAAAATGGGGATAATTATAGTAACTACCAGATAAGGCAGTAATGAACGATAATATATGTAAAGTGTTCAGAACCAGTGTCTTTCATGGTAAGGAGTAAAGAAATGTTGGTTGCTATTATCTTCTTGTTATTTTTGAGTGAGTAAATCACATTCCTTCCTTTCCCAAGGCCAACCCTGAGAAAGTAGACCTTCAGACAGGTGAAATAGGTGTTCATCCTGTTTTATTCCAGCACACAAATCAAAGTCGAGAACTTCTTCCATGCCAGGTTCTCTGTTAATCAGTTCATGTTCTAACATAATGCTTGAAGTGGCCCAACAAAGTGATTCTTCATAACAGTATTGCCATTTTATAGAAGAGGTAACAGGTCTAGAAGCATTAGGGACTTGCCCAGGTCACACTGCTCATTGGTGCTGGGTCTGGCCCCTTAATCACAACTGTCATAAATAAATTGTTATTTGCTTTAATCAGAACTTTTATTTTAATTGATATGGAGAGTATAAAGGCCAAATTAGACTATGAAATTAGAAAACCAGCTGCCTGATATTGGCATGAACTCTTAGAAGCAGAATGTACACTGATGACTGCAGTAGCAACAGGGAATTAATTTCTATAACAAAAAAAGCAAGGGGCTTTTCTGTTGGGAGATTGCAGGGGTCAGTAAACTACCCCCCTGGGCGCCTGGGTGGCTCAGTCGTTAAGCATCTGCCTTCAGCCCAGGTCATGATCGCAGGGTCCTGGGATTGAGCCCCGCATTGGGCTCCCTGCTCAGTGGGGAGTCTGCTTCTCCTTCTCCCTCTGCCTGCCACTCTCCCAGGCCATGCTCGCTCGCTTTCCTTCTCTCTCTCACTCTCTCTCTGTCAAATAAATAAGTAAAATCTTTCAAAAAAAGAAATTTTTTTAAAATAAAAAAATGTTTTTAAATAAAAATAGATCAAATACAGCCCTTAGGCCAAATCCAGCCTGTTGCCTGTTCTTACACAGCTCATAAGCAAGAATGATCTTCACATTTTTAAGTGGTTGAGGGGTTCTTTGCTGGCTCGAATTTGGGGTTGTGAGTTCGAGCCCCATGTTGGCTGTAGAGATTACTTAAATAAGGAGACTATAAAATCGAAATGTGTGTGGGGGGAAGCAAAATAATCATCTTTTGTGATATGGTAAGAATATGAAATGCAAATTTCAGTGTCTGCAAATACAGTTTTATTAAAACAGTCATGCTTACTTGCTTATAAGCAATACTTTGTGGCTACTTTTGCACCCAAATGACAAAGTCGAGTAGTTACACAGAAATTGAATAGCACACCTGAGTGGCTGAGCTGGTTGGGCATCTGCCTGTGGCTCAGGTCATGGTCTCAGGGTCTTGGGATGGAGCCCAGCATCGGGCTCCCTGCTCAGGGGAGGGAGGAGCCTGCTTCTCTCTCTGCCTGCACGCGCCCACTCTCTCTGTCTCAAATAAAATCTTAAAAAGAAAGAACGTGTATGGCCCTCAAAGCCTTTGACTCTTTACAGAAAAAGCCTACTGACCTCTATTCTAAGGAAACCTTTACCCCCCCGGCACATAAATCTGTTTTGTTGACAGCCTTTCACTACTTGCTTTTCAATTGAGTCTCTTTGGACATGACTCATCTTTCCAGATAATTCTTAAGTCCTTCTCCTCCCCAAATCAAGCTTTGTATTCTACTTTAAGCAGCAGAAATGTTACCTTTTGTAATTAGTTCTCTTTAAATATATTTGAGTAGATACTGCATTTCTTTTCGGAAAATCACCAACTACGAGAATCATTAGCTTAGAAGGTACAAGATGCCATTGGCACAAAGGGTCCTTTCTTCAAAGAAAAGAATATTAAGTATACTCAAATGCTCCAGGGTTTTCTTCTGCTATTTTTATTTTCAGTGTCTTCATACTTCTGTCTTCTCATCTCCCTCCCCTATTCCTATTTAGAGCAAATTAAAGCGCTAATTTGGATCCTTCAGTGTGTATGTGAAAGGATACAGGACAGAGAAGCACCTGATTCTCTCCTTTCTTTGCAAATCTTGAAATAGATTCTTGCATTCATTTTGACTTATGGATTCACAAGGGACTACACCAGCAATCTAATTGAAATATCATATTCCCTTTAGAAAGAAATTGTAACTTAATTTTCCTTTTGTTTGACCTGATTTCGTAGCACTAGAGGAATGTTCTGTTAATAATTTAAATATGAAGTTGTATTCTCAGGCCACAGGCTTCCTGATTTGTGTTTGTCCATATTATGAGGCTACCCAACACTTGGGCATGCTCTAACGAGTTTGAACATTTATGTAGCAAATTAAATTAATTAAGTCAGTGGAATGGTCTTAATACTCTCATCATTACAAAATGGCAAGGAGCGTCTCCATTTAAAATATCAATTTTTTTTCTTCTTTCATCTTTTAAAATAACTTGCCATAAACCTGGAACTTTTCCTTCCTTGTGATCACATTTCTGTGCTTTATTTTGTTAATTCCACGCTTAAGAAAATTCCACCACACTTCTGAAGTCTGCTACTATCTCAAGCACACTTTTCAGGAGAGCCACCCTATTCGTCTGGTCAGTAGCACACTGGGCCAGAGTAAGCACATTCCCCCCCACCACCCAGGGTGACTTTGTGTAAACTGATAGTTTATACGCCGATTAAACCAATCTTGAAGTTCAGTGAGCTGATGAAATGGAATGAGTAATCTAGTTAATACCTAACTATAGAAGTCTTGGCATCCCCTATTTCAAACTTTCTTTGTTTCCTTTTTACTTTAGTTCATGGAGTTGCCAAAAATCCATTGGTACAAAGCATTTCCTGTGCATTGTTTCACTTTGTCCCAAAGATACTTATCTGTGGTTCTTATTTACACATCACTTTGTCATGTGCAGACAAGGAAAGAAAACATCCGTGTGCAGGTTGAAGTTTTAGGTAGGGTCTCTACTTCTCCCTGTACCTTCACTTAACTCCTTTTCCCTTCTCCCCTCTGATTTAAAATTTCCCTCTGCAGGTCCCTACTCAGGCTTGACCATCGCTATAAAGTAATCAAATTTCAGAAAGTATCTCACCATCAAATCTTTCTTGTTCCTTCCCAGCTTGTAAAAAGGAGGTGGCGGGTATATTAATATTTACTAAGGGATGGATGGCAGCCTCCTGTTGGGCTGCCCTTCTTGGGATGATTTGGAATTTTCTTCTAAAGATTTTAATTATTTATTTGACAGAGAGAGTATAAGCAGGGGGAGCAGTAGGCAGATGAGAGGGAGAAGCAGGCTCGTTGCTGAGCAGGGAGCCCAACACGGGGCTCGATTCCAGGACCCTGGAATCATGACCTGAGCGGAAGGCAGACACTTAACCGACTGAGGCACCCAGGTGCCCCAATTTTGCCTTTTTAATAAGGAGGCTGTGTAGTCTAAAGAAATGAAGTTCTAATCCTTAAGTAGACTCTGAAGCAGTATAGTTTGCTAATAGAAGAACTGGTTGGGGGCGCCTGGGTGGCTCAGTTGTTGAGCATCTGCCTTTGACTTGGGTCATGATCCCGGGGTCCTGGAATCAAGCCCTCATCGGGCTCCCTGCTCCGTGGGAAGCCTGCTTCTCCCTCTCTCGCGCCCCCTGCTTGTGTTCCTTCTCTAGCTGTGTTTCTCTCTGTCAAATAAATAAATAAAATCTTAAAAAAAGAAAAAGAAAAAGAAGAACTGGTTGGAGACAAGAAGGTCTTCTGTCTCTCTAAAACATGCCTGGGGGGGTCACTTGCACCAACAATAGCCCCCTGACAGGTTTCTTTTGATTTAATAACTTATACCACAGGGGTCTTCCTCTGGCTACATATAAGCCTATCAAACTCTGTCTACATACAATTTGCATGTAAACTATCCCTGCTTCCGTGGGCTGTGTGATAAGGTACAGTGAAACTAGATTCAGGAAAGGAAGGGCTAAGAACCCCGGAAATCTTTGCTAACCGATTCATAGCTCAGGGTCATGTCTTGGTTACATTACCTTAAAAAGGTTAACAGTATGAATGAAAAACCAAAAGCAGCAGATCAACAATTAGCCTTAGGCAGAAATGTGGGTCCTGACATGTAGACACCAGTAGGGGGAAATCTAACCAGGGACTACCCAGCATTCTTGCCCAGTGACGACTGTGACCTGCCTCCCTGGCAAGCCCTATCAAGACTAGACAGTGGCTTTGGCTGCAGCCTGCCGCAGCACCCTAATATGTGCATCAGGTTGAGGGGTTCAGCAGCTTTCACAATGCCATTTGTCAGTCACCTCCTATTGTTAGGAAATCCGAAGTGTTCAGTTCTTTCCCCCTTGAAAATGGGAAAGATGAAGGGAATTTTTTCATCCTTCTCTGGAGGCTAGAATTAATAGGATGCCCGCCCTTACACAAGACAATAAGGTGACAAGTCTGGCGTTTGCCCACGGACAAGAGGAACTTAGCCCCATCACACCCTCTAACTTGTGCACTCTTTTTTTTTTTTTCTTTTTTTTTTTTTTTTTAAAGATTTTATTTATTTGACAGAGAGAAACACAGCCAGAGAGGGAACACAAGCAGAGGGGAGTGAGAGAGGGAGAAGCAGGCTTCCCGCCGAGCAGGGAGCCCGATGTGGGACTCGATCCCGGGTCTCCGGGATCATGACCCGAGCCGAAGGCAGTCGCCCAACCAACTGAGCCACCCAGGCGTCCCGTCTTGTGCACTCTTTTAAGGACTAAGTCCCTGGCTTCTCTTCTGCCCATGCTTTAAAAGGTTAAACAGAGAAAGAAGAAAATTGCAAGGACTGAAATATCAGAGATGTGGGGGAATCAGTTGGCCACATTTATGTCTTTGTTTCCGAACGGAAGTTCCTGCTGATCTTAATGGAGAGCCAAGGAAAGGTCCTGATGACAGTAGGAAAACCCCCTGCCTGGAGACAGGAGCCTGGTCTTGAGAACTTGTCTGTCCTTCAGTAGCTGTGTGACCTGGGATCAGCCTGTTTTGTTTTTGTTTTTTAAAGATTTTATTTATTTATTTGACAGAGAAAGAGAGACAGTGATAGCAGGAACTCAGGTAGGGGGAAATGGGAGAGAGAGAAGCAGGCTTTCCACCAAGTAGGCAGGGAGCCCGATGTGGAGCTCGATCCCAGGACCCTGGGATCATGACCTGAACCAAAGGCAGACGCTTAACTACTGAGCCACTTAGGCACCCCGGGATCAGCCTCTTTTCAACTTTTCTTTCCTTGTATGTAATACAGAGTTGACAGGATTTTTTTTCCTACCTACCTCAACTTCTTCTTGGGAGGCTCCAACAAGATTAAAAGGCACACAGGGCTTTGCAGATAGAAAGGCTTGCAAGTGCCACGACACTGTTTTATTCCACAGCATTTTGTGTCTATAGCTGCATAATTAATCTTCACTGAAATCTCTTCCCCTGTTCATAAAGGGCTCTGTTGGGGAGGGAAACCGAATCAGAAAAGATATGATTTCCCCAGAGCTGCAGGGGAAATTCAGGGCCGAAAGGTAATTGTTGTTAATAGATCAACATTTACCTATGAGTTTCTTAATGATGAATTTCATCAAAAATTAATTGCATTTAAATTATTTAATTCTCTAAATGTCTTTTGGAGGGGGAAATCCTGCCTGTCAGGATCTGCCCTGTCAATCGAATCTCCTTCTGACCTTGACAGAAATTATGATCTCTGTTGACTCTGGTCTACATATAACTTGGGTGCATGGGGTGTTACAAGCAACTGCTAGTTCTGCTCTACTTCTTTCAGTAGGTGAAGCAGGGTTCTAGGTTCTGAAATGGAAGAAAAATGAGTAGATGTTAAGGAAGACATAATAGGGTACACGAACAGAATCAGATTTCTGTTTGTCTCCTATTTCCTCACTGAGCGGTTCAGCGGCGATATTTCTGTGAGGGCATGTGGCTGTCCATGATGTTACCCCTAAGGACCATTTTCATTCTAGAATAAATGGGAATTCAGGATGAGAGGAAAGTAGTTTCTTTCTATCCTTTTCAGGAACTAATTTAGTGAAAAAAAAAAAAAAAGGTTTTTTTAAGATCAATTTATTTGGGTGCCTGGGTGGCTCAGTGGGTTAAAGCCTCTGCCTTCGGCTCAGGTCATGATCTCAGGGTCCTGGGGTCGAGGCCCACATCGGGCTGTCTGCTCAGCAGGGAACCTGCTTCCTCTTCTCTCTCTCTGCCTGCCTCTCTGCCTACTTGTGATCTCTCTCTCTGTGTCAAATAAAGATAAATAAAATCTTTAAAAAAAGATCAATTTATTTATTTGAGAGAGAGAGAATGAAAGAGAGAGAGAGAGCACAAGATGGGGCAGGGTCAGAGGGAGAAGCAGACTCTTCGCAGAGCAGTGAACCCAATATGGGACTCGATCTGGGACTCCGGGATCATGACCTGAGCTGATGGCAGTCGCTTAACTGACTGAGCCCTACCCAGGTGCCCTAATTTAGTGAAATTAAGTGTGTGTTGTATCATTTAACTATCTTGCACCTTCACTTTTTTCTTTCTCTGCGCTATATCTGATATAAAAACTGAAAGTACAGAAAGTATCATCTTGGAGAGTGGAAGAGCATACTTGAATTGGTTGAATTACAGAGGGGGTTTAAACATTGCAGTTGAGATCTGCAAGCTTGCAAAGATAAGATTTAAGATTCAAAGATAGGCAGAGAAAGACCCATCCTCTATCTCCACTTGAGTCGGGTCCATACAGGGCAGGGAAATAAAGAGCGGAAGAGATTTGATTTAGACAAAATAAAAAGGCTGGAGCACAAAGGTTTTTAAATATTTGCTGGAAGTCTTAACTCTCCTTAGTTAATGTTTGCCAAATGTGGTTTGACAGCTCTATCTAGAGATGGGATATCGGACCAAATGGCCAAATCTGTACAAGGACCTCTAGGTTTAAATCTTCAATATTTTTCTTGCCTCTTTTAAGAGACTTTTGAATTACACTCAATATTAAAAAAAAAAAAAATGATGCACCAAAAGTGAATTTAGAAGGTTTTTAAAAATGTCACTCCTTAAACTGCCAGTTCTGAAGTAGTAAAGACTGAAATTGTACTGGCAGCATCCTTTACTGACAAATAAGGAAGCAAAGAGCTGGCAGAAATAATGCCATTCACAAAGCAGAGGGAAAGCTCTGGGTTCCGCTTCTTGGTGGTCAAGGGCAGGATCCGGTTCCTGTAGTGGGCATGTCATCAAAGAACCTGGCTCTCCCGCAGCGTGTTTGAGGGGAGCAGCCGTTGCCATCGGCCTGTGGAATTCGCCCCACGCCTTTGGTCTCTGAGCTTTTAGAAGGCAGAAGTGTGTTTTACATCAGGATTCTGCCGCTATATAGCTCTCTTCTTCTAGTATGTGAAGATTTTTTTATATTTCCAGCTTTAGTAAAATTGATTCTCCAGTCCTCCTACCCCTCCTACTTTCAAAACTTGCTTTTTTTAAAAAAAAAAAAACACAGCTTTTTTGAGATATAATTCATATACCATATAATTCACCCATTTTCAGTGTACAGTTCAGGATTTTGTTGTGTGTTCACAAGGTTGTGAACCATCACCACAATCAATTTTAGTATATTTCATCACCCCAAAATAAATTTTATACCCATTACCAGTCAGGCAATCACAAATATACTTTCTGTCTCTAAGGATTTACTTATTGTGGTTATTTCCATTTCCATAAATGAAATCATACATGTGTGGGGTTTTTGTGTGACTGTGTTCTTTCACTTAATGTTTTCAAAGCTCTTGTGTGATGCAGCATATATCAGAACGTCATTCCTTTTTACTGACAAATAATATTCCACCGAATGTTTTTAAAATAGCCATACTGAGTGACTGTAACAAAGGGTGTGCTTCTAGGTGACTATGACCAGAAACAGGCAGGGTCATATCGTAGGGGGCATGGAGTTAAGGATTTGAACAGAGGGAGACTGCTCATGCAAAATGGTTCAGCCACTTGGAAAGCCAGTTTGGCAGTTTCATATAAAACTTAACATATTCTTACCATATAAGCCAGCAGTCATGCTCCTTAGTATTTACCCAGTTGAGTTGAAAATGTCTATCGGCACAAAAACCTGGCTGTGTCTATTTCTGGCAGCTTAATTCCTAATTGCCAGAACTTGGAAACAATCAAGATGTCCTTCAGTGGGTGATTGGATAAATAGATTGTGGTACACCCAGACAGTGGAATTTTTTTAGCACATAAAAGAAATGAGCTATCAAGCCACGAAAAGACATGAAGAAACCATAAAAGCCTATTGCTAAGTGAAAGAAGCCAAGTCTACGTACCATATGATATTGTTGGAACAATAGGGCATTCTGGAAAAGGCAAAACTATGGAAACAGATCAGTAGTTGCCCAGAAGGAGAGATGAGGATGAGAGATAAGGCAGAGCACAGAGGATCTTTAGGTCAGTGAAGCTTTTCAGTAGGATACTCCGGTGATAGATACATGTCCTTGCACATTTGTTAGCCCGTGCGTGTACAATGCCAGAGGGAACCTTAACGCCCGCTGTGGGCTTTGGCGATAATGCTGTGTTCCTATTGGTCCATCAGCTGAAACAGATGTCTGGTTCTGGTGCAGGATGTTGCTGGTCGGGGAGTCTGGCGAAAGAGGGGAAGGAAGTATGTGAGAACTCTGTACTTTCTGCCCGATTTTGCCATGAACCTAAAACTGCTCTAAAAAATAAAATCTATTAAAGAAAAAGCATTATCAAGGGCACCTGGGTGACTCACTTGGTAGAATGGGTCTCTTGATCTCAAGGTCATGAAGTCAAGCCCCACACTGGGCTCCATGCCTGGAAGTGGAGCCTACTTTAAAAAAAAATTATTAGAAGAACAAGGTCTCCTTCATCTCTCAGTCTCTAGTGCCCCATGAAATCCCTTGCCCATAGTAGTACATATTAAATGTTTTCATTAAATTGGCTAGTTGGAAGGGCATTTCTAAAACTTAAGCCTGGAGATTAAATTCTGATATATTTCAGGGGTCTGTGAATTCTCTAAAAGAATTTTTTAAATGTTGAGTTTTCATCTTACTGATAATTTTGAATCGCCTGGATTCACACTGTAATCAAGTCACACTGGAAAGTTTCAGTGCCCATGTTTGTGTTTGAGAAACACTGGACTAAAACATTCAGCATGCATATAAACTTCTGATTACAGAGGAGTGCTGGCTATAAGTGATTGTTTGATCTTTGAAAAACGTAACTGGCTTTACTCAGCAACACCTTAACCAGCAGGACAGGATATTTCTTAGTTACTTCCTACTGGTCAATAGAATAGAGTACTTAGGAATCGTTTTATCTGTGTTCATTTCTATGCCTCCAAATTTTTTTTTAATTAAAATAAAAGGACAGAAGAGAGGGAAGAAAGAAGGAATAGAGGAGTCCCCAGACATAAATAATGGAGTTTGAATTGGCTAGTGTAGGAATTTGGCCAGGAGTCTTTTTTTGGTTTTTCTCAATTTCACCATTAGGACCTGTTTCGCTTAACTAGGGAAATGGCTGAGCCCGTGAAGTCATCAGGTCCCCTGGATCCAGAAGGGGCTGTGTTCATTCAGATTTGATAGCGTTCTTCTACTGCCTAAGTGTCTCTTGTTGCACATCATCTTACCTCTTCTGTGAAAGAAGATGGAAGCTCATAAATGAATCTATCAGTGTGGACTGGAAACTTCTATTGGAAAGCTTGATAAAAATCTTCCAAATCCTAATATTTGAAGAGTCTTTTCACATTGATGATAATTTATACAAGTAAGTCATAGACAGGTTAGAAAGCCTTTCATCTCTCTTTTCACTATGCACTTGATTTTCCACCTTCCAAAGCAACTCATTTTTATCAATTTGTTTAAACAAATCTAGTTCCTTCTTCACTTGCTTCCTTGAACACGCAGCTGCGTGCCTCTTGGTAAGGGTGATTATTGCTGACTTCCTGAGAAGACTATGGAAATGCAAATAGCCAGGTGTTGTCATCATCATTGCACAAAGTAGAAGTCATTAGAGCCGAACTAAGATAAACCTCTCTGCCTAGCATCTACTTGAGTAACTTTCTAAAAGTGAGCTTGCTGGGGCACCTGGGTGGCTCAGTTGTTAAGCATCAACCTTTGGCTCAGGTCATGGTCGGAGAGTCTCAGAGTCGAGCCCCACATCAAGCTCTCTGCTCAGCAGGAAACCTGCTTCTCCCTCTCTCACTCTCCCTGCTTGTGTTCCCTCTCTAGCTGTTTTCTCTCTGTCAAATAAATAAATAAAATCTTAAAAATAAATAAATAAAAGTGAGCTTGGATTTACTGTCCTCATTTCCCTGAAGCCATTCAGAAATGGCTGAGGAAAAAATGGTTGTCTCTCTAACTTCACTTCACCCCTCATATGTATCTCTTAGTCCCAATATTGTAGTCTGTGCTGAGTACTTTCTGAATACGGGGGTGAGGAAATTCAGAAAACAGTACCGTTTTTTTGTAAAAGCCATATAATATGCATATTTTTAAGGGGACAATGTAGCAGGATGGTAATGAATGTTTGCTCTTGCC
This sequence comes from Spilogale gracilis, assembly GCA_004023965.1. Classification (NCBI taxonomy): domain Eukaryota; kingdom Metazoa; phylum Chordata; class Mammalia; order Carnivora; family Mephitidae; genus Spilogale; species Spilogale gracilis. The sequence continues at coordinate 71,108 of PITA01002441.1, forward strand.
AGGGAGCAGATATGTGCTATCTTAAAGACAAAAGATGAATTAGGATTTTGGAATCTTGTGGTTCAAATAAGTTTCAACTGAAGCAACAGGAACATCTCATCTGGATAAAGAAGTATACAGAAAAACAAAAACAAAAACAAGAAACCCAACAACACATACAAACACACACACACACACACACACACACACACACACACACACACACACAAACAGTCCTTAAACCCAACCCTCCTGGATGGGATAATAGAAATTTTGTTGCTTAATCAGAAACTAAGGAATAGTAGCAGGTGTCCCAGAACCCAAGGTTTTAGTTCATAATGAAATGGGTTAGTCAATAGTTGTGAAATATGCTCAGCATATAACCCCTTCACATGAGCTGCTGTGAATAGTTACTCACCTTTTTTTTTTCATTAATAGGTTGGCAGACATATAAGGATGACTTAGCTCTTTGGGAAAGTCATGTGTGTGTGTGTGTGTGTGTGTGTGTGTGTGTGTGTGTGTGTATGCCGATATTTTAAGAGTCGTGCTGTATACTACACTTTTGTCCCAATTAAAATTGCAATTAGAAGAAAGAAAATTATTGGATTTATTTTTTTTATTTTGTTATAAAAGTGATTTTCAGCACTTTAAAAAAACATATAATGTCTTGAGTTCCTTTGTTTTGGCAAATGTAACTTTTTTGGCTTTGTAGTGATAGACATTGAACTGACATGGAAATGCCCTACAGTTTTTTTAAGTTTATTTTTTTAGTAATCTCTGTACCCAATGTGGGGCTTGAACTCACGACCCTAAGATCAAGAGTTGCAGGCTCTTCCAGCTGAGCCAGGCAGGTGCTCCAAAGTGCTCTGTAATTTTAAAGGACAATAGTTTTCATATTATATTTTAGAATGCTTTTGGCTACAGATAACAGAAACTCCCAATTCAACTGGCTTTAAACAATGAAGAATGAATCATTGCACAAAACAGAAAGCCCAGGACTGGTTAATTTTTTGGCTTCATGATACATTCAAGATCCAGATTCCTTTCATTTTTCTGCTCTGCCAACCTCAGCTATTGACTTCATCCCCTGGTCCCTCATGACTTCCGGTAGATTCCAGTAACTCCAAGGTGTTGCCATAGCAGAGGTTAAAATGTCTGCAGCAGATATTCCTTCACACCTCATTGTTCAGACTGGGTCACATGCCCATCCATCAGCCAGTTAAGGTTGCGTCTCCCGTGATTCACTTAGACCCTTGAAGAAGTTAGCCTGAATTACATGGGTGGTGGTTGGGACAGGGGCGATCGATGATGGACACGTGAAGAAAATTAGAGTGCTATTTGCAAGAATGGGAGAATGCCAATGAGGTATGAATAATAAAATGTGACATACAGGGATCCCTAAAGCTAAAATTAAGAACCCTTTACGTAGGATCTTGAAAATCTCTGCCTGTGTCAAATTGCAGTCCAGGAAGCTATATCCTCTGACTACATGCATTCATTTTGTTCTACACAGAAACCTGGCCAGGACTGACCCCCAACCTGGAGACTAGTATCCAGCACAGTCTTGAGAGACTAGCTACGCAGCATGGTAGAAGTTCAGGGGAGGGAAGCAGTGCCCCCCAGGAAATGGGAGCAGAGACGTAGATCCATGAAGAAGAGCAGGATCAAGCAAGGATGTGACAAATCGGGGCTCTGTAGGTGAGCTCTGAGGGAGATCAGGTTGCAGATAACATGATGGCAAGGCACTCGGAGAAATGCAGAGCAGTACTAGCCCCAAACCTGACCACAGTGGAGCCCGTGGTGCAGATCCTGCTGAAGGGGTACAGTGCAGGGCTCTTGAAATGCTAACCCTCCTCCCAGCTGGCTCGTCTCGGTTCTTAGGTGCTCTTGGGAATGGGATTGGTGGAGCTTGCAGTTAAATGGTTACTCATTTTGAAACTAGTAATGAAGCTGAGGCAGAGCAGGAATTTATATACATGGAACGTTAAATTGTGGTTTTGTTAATGTACTGGTGTGTCCTTTTATGGCAGGTCAGGATGAGAAACAGCTCTATGATATCAACACTGAATATCAAACTCCTGTTGTCCATTTACTCTTAATTGTCCTCCACAGTCTTCATGACTTTTTTCATTCAGGTCTTCTCCTCTGAGAGCTTTCCCCTGAGCCCTCACCCCTGGCTCTCAGTCTGCCCCACCCCAGCCCCTACAAACCTTCCTTATTTTTCCTCATAGCCCTTTCGTTGCAGGAAAACTTAATTACTATTTGTTGTCTTACTCCCCTACTAGAAGTAGGCTTCGTGAAGATGGGACCTTTACTTTCTTGTTCATGTCTTATCACCTCCAGACTGAGAACATGGAGTAATGCCGGATGAGGGGTGCCTTGCTGGCCCAGTCAGTTGAGCACGTGACCCTTGATCTTGGGGTCATGAATTCAAGCTCCACATTGAGGGTAGAGTTTACTAAAAAACAAAACAAAAAGCAAACAAACAAACAAAAAATCCACTTAAACAAGTTAAGGTTGGTTGGATGAGTGAATGAGTCTTGATGTTCTTCCTAAAATTTTTCTCAAGGACTGTTTCTTGTTTATCATTGGATCCCCAGGCCTACCATACTGCCTAGCATGTAGTTCCTTTTCTTTACCACTCATTTTTAACTCTAAATCCTTGCATTGGTAAATATTCACTTGTTTGGTATCTGCTCTTACCTTTCATCCTGCAATTTCCCCTCCTTACGGATTTCTAAATTGTGGCCTCCTTCCCAACAAGGAAACTTCATTCTTTTAAAGGCAACAGCCTCCCGCCAGGGATGGTAAGTGTGTGCCTCCTGTTTCCCAATGTCCTGAATCTTATTCCCCCAGTGACCAAACCAAATGTGACTCATTAACTTATGGATTCTTACAACTGGAAGGGGCCAGAGAGATGGTCTTGTCTAAGTGCCTTACCTCCAGCTGGTTTAGAGAGGTGAAACAGACTGCCCCAGGTCACACTGCTAATTGGTAGCAGGGCCCAAACTAGAACAGAGATCTCTCTCTCTCTCTCTTTTTCTTTTTAGATTTATTATTTATTTGAGAGTGAGAGTGTGTGTGCAAGTAGGGGGAGAGGTAGAAGGAGAGGGAGAGACTCTCAGGCAGATTTCCTCGCTGAGAACAGAGCCCAACCCAAGGCTTGATCTCATGACCCTGAGGTCATGACCCGAGCTGAAATCAAGAGTCAGATGCTTAACCCACTGAGCCACCCAAGCACCCCCAGAGCACACATCTCTTAACTCTCACACTACAGAATGAGCAAGTTCCTTCCTAACTCCAGGAAGGAAAAAATACTACAACAAAAGTAGAAACATATGTTTTCCTCTTAGTTCAAAATATCTTTAATACAGTTCGTATATCAGAGGAGGTAAGTGTCAAACTACCAGACTTTGGTCTTGGGTATATGTACTCTGTGGACAAGACATTTAACCTTTTGGGTTTGTTTTTTTTTAAACCTTCTGTTTTGGGGTGCCTGGGTGTTGGTTAAACATCTGCCTTTGGCTCGGGTCATGATCTCCAGGTCCTGGGATCAAGCCCTGTGTCAGGCTCCCAGTTCAATGTGGAGTCTGCTGCTTCTTCTTCCTCTGCCCCTCTCCGCAACCCCACTCATGCCCTCTCTCTCAAATAAAAAAGAAAATATAACTTCTCTTTTACTATGTCCTTTGTATTATTTTTCTCTACATTTGTATATTTCATACCCGTATTTTAATCTGTACGTTTGGTTTGTTAATAGTGAGAGAATTTGCATGTGTGCATTTTACCTACACAAATGGAATGATACTGGTTCTGTTAGTTCCCTCTGCTTTAATCGTGTCTGAAGGGACCTTTCCATATTAGTGCATATAATTCTGTCATGTTCTTTTTAATGACTACATAGTATTCCACAACACCTATGTTTATTTAACCACTTCCATATTAATTAATATTAAATTCTTCTCATTTTCACAATTCTGCACTAAAAGCTTTATGCATATACCTTTGTGTATATGTGCGGCTGCCTCTTTAGGTTTGATGCAAATACTAGGTCTAGGAGTAGCCCCAGAGTCCCCTCTTTTCTATTCTGGAAGTAGGCTATGGCTTAGTTATCATTGACTCCATTTCTAGAGTATGTGTTAATGTTAACTGGGCAGGGGGTGAGTCTTTTGACTGCCCATGATATATTAGGAACTTGGAGCATTTTAGAGGAGTTTCTTCTTCATCTTTAATCTTATATTTTATGGAAAATACGCTGTGTTCCTGCCCTTGAGAAATACAAAATGAAAACAAACTGTCTCCTCCTCCCCGTTCGTTCCTTAGTGACTGAGATTAGTAAGATTGGACCCCCCCAGCAAGCTCTCCCCTTGGTTTGGGGATGGCATCTGGGCACTTATCACACAGTACTGTGATTATTGGTACTTAGCCATTTTTACCCACCTCCTAAACTGTGGGCTTCCTAGAAGGTCAAGATTATATTTATCTGTTTTATCCCTAGAACATTGGCATGATACCTAGCATGTGATTTTATTTTGTTGAATAAATTAATGAATTCAATTCAACGCTAGCATTTGTTGAGTACCCAGCATGTACAAAGATTACTAAGAGCTGATGGAAACAAAAGTTCTACCCTCAAGGAATTTATAGTCTAATGAGAGGGGCTGCAGACATGTAGGAATCAAGGCATTAGTGACCCTTGTGATTTAAGCCAAAGTGATTTAAGGGAACTGTGGGACTTCCCAGGAGAACTAATTAAGGCCAACTGAGGAAGGTTTCATAAAGGCATGACATTTGAGCTGGGCCTGATAGGCCAAGCTGGTGTGTGTGTGTGTGTGTGTGTGTGTGTATGTATGTGTACACAATTTATTGTTTTGATGATTAAGAGTAGATGACTTTAAGCAATGCTTCAGAAACCATTTTATCACTTTATTGGTATCGTGTAGTCTTAGGGCCACCAAAAGCTAAAGGTGGAGTCAACGTTGTATTGGGCTCTGGAACTAGAGCCTCAGAACCCAGATCTAGACAAAATAGCTTTCGCCCTTGGCATACCTGTGGAGGAAGAAGTTTTTTCCATATATAAATGTCTTAGTGTGCTATTTCTCCTCTCTTCAAATAAAACAAAAACGTCTTTGACCCCCCCGCTTCCTTGACCAGCTGCCACCCCATTTCCTTGACCTGCTTTGCTGAAAAACTCCTTAAGTGATCTTTCCATGTGCAGATCTCGCATTCTCTCTCAGTTACTTCTGTCATGCTCCTGCCCCTGAAGTCCATCAAAATCATTCTCGTCCAGGTCAACAGTGACCTCATTGTCACTCAGTCTAATGGTCAATTTTTAGTCTTCTTCCTACATGACATTGAATATTCTCCCAGAGCATGATTTCGAATGGTTATGCAAGTACTTTGAAAATATAAAACACCATACAATATACCATGATCGTATCATCATACCTTCTTTAAAAAAATATATTTTATTTATACATTGAGAGAGCAAGAGAGAGGGAGAAAGAGCATGAGTTGGGGGAGGGGCAAAGGGAGAGGCAGACTCCCTGCTGAGCAGGGAACCCTATGCTGGGCTCCATCCCAGGACCCCAGGATTGTGACCTGAGCTGAAGTCAGACGCTTAACTGACTGAACCACCCAGGTGCCCCTCATTATTCCTTTTTTAAGAACTTGAAAATTTATTTTTAAAGATTTTTATTTCTTTTTTTTTTTTCCCTGTAGGGGACATGGTCTCAAAATACAGAGAACCTTTGATCCACACCTTCCTGAGGGGAGCAAGAGACCCAGACAGTGCTCACCGGGCCAGCAGCTTATCAAACCTTGGAGAACTGTGCCAGAGGCTGGACTTCCTGCTGGGTTCCGTGGTTCATGAGGTGATGCATGTTGATTCCTCTCTCTAACGCTCGTTTTTTTCTGGGACCTATGATATAGGATGGGGAGTCAGATCTATGGTTTTTTTCCAGATCAGATAAGTCATTGAACCTCCCTTGGCCTCACTAATCTTGTATGTATATCGAAAGTTATAGTCATAAGAATTTTTTTATTGCAAGTGACAGGAAGTCACCTTAATTTACCTTATGCATTAAAAGAAGATTTATTATAAAGATTCCAAGATAGCTAACAGGGTTGAACGTACCTCGAGCTAGGAGCAGATGGAACTTAACCCTGGGTCTGTGGGCCATCTGTGAGTTTCATCTCTGTTCACAGAAAAATCTCAGGCAATATTCTAATTGGCCCTCCTTGGTCAGAGGTGCCCTGTAATTCAGGGGGACGAGGTTATTTACCCAAAAAGACTAATTAAGTTCCATATTTTGTTCACCACTTTACAGCCAGCACTTAGTACATAGTGTGTAAGAGTTGAATGGGCAGCCAAAATAATGGCCATGCAGGATTGTTGACCCTGGACACTCCTGGTTTTAGGGTTTCTTTCTTTCTTTCTTTTTTTTAAATATTTTATTTATTTATTTGACAGAGAGAGGGATCATAAGTAGGCAGAGAGGCAGGCAGAGAGAGAGGAGGAAGCAGGCTCCCCACTGAGCAGAGAGCCCAATGTGGGCCTCGATCCCAGGACCCTGAGATCATGACCTGAGCTGAAGACAGAGGCTTAAGCCACTAAGCCACCCTTCCAGTTTTAGGGTTTCTGAGTTGATGAAATGTGCATCTTGCTGTTGTCCTCTACGAACATCTTCCTCTAGCTTCTTAGGTTTTATATTTGCCCTTGTGTTCATTTAGTCATCAGTATATTAGTATATAGCCTGACTCCCTACTGTGTGCTAGGAATTCTATTTAAAGATGATACTGGACAGAAAAAGACTAGTTATAGTTAATATGTGGCCAAGATTAACAATGCACTTGATGGTCTTAAATCTCTATTTGGAAGAAGATAGCTTGTAAATTATAAATACACAAATAAACTCAATTTATGTAATTTTTTTATTTGTGAGAGATCAGATTTCTCTTACAGAGCACCTAACTTTCCTCAGACAAAAACTTCTGGAACTGTAATAATTCTGGCTCTTTTTACAATAGTCAGTATACCAGAGCTGACCATATTGAACAACAAATACTAAGAAGTTCCTAGTGAGAAGGAATTTTCTTTGATGTCTGGTGATTGTGTCTTATGAATAAGCAGAGAAATATACTCATGGATACACACATACACTTGAATTTATGGCATTTCCTGATTCCTGAGCTTCATAGGTTTTGTTTTATTGATAATAAAGGCTATTCATGTCCTTAAATTCCAACTTTGGATTTTTAGGAAATTTATACATCAGTCATTTCCTCTCCTTTAGCTTTTCCATGAGGGATCCACCCCTATGCCTAACTTTTTGTACCTTGTTTTTCTTTTTTTTTTTTCCTTAAGTTTTTCTTTAAATTCCAGTTAGCATACAGTGTAATATTAGTTTTAGGTGTAGACTTTAGTGACTCAGCACTCAGATACAACACCTGGTGCTTGTCACAGGTGCTCTCCTTAATGCCCATCACCGATTTATATATTCTTTTTTAATAACTTAGAAACAATGATTATTACCAACTTGAAGGGCTCTAATGTTTGTGAACCGTTAGGTACCTGATCTTCAGTGGTTTCGGGTGGCGCTTAGCAAATCTCTTGTCCTTTAGTATGTGAACTTGCATCACGTAAGGCATTTGCAGGTCTATTTTATTACATTATCTAAAGATTTCAGCCTATTATAACTTCTCTGGGTCAAATAGTGAAGTGGTTGCTGCATTTTTTTCTCTGTTTACTCGGTCTCTTCACATGACTCAACCAAAACTGAACTGTAAACCATGATTTGAATCAAACCCAAATATATATATGTGTGTGTGTGTATATATATATATATATATATATATATTTTTTTTTTTTTTTTTTTTTTTTTTTTTTTTTTTTTTTTTTTTTTTTTTTTTTTTTAAGAGAGAGCGAGCATGGGGGTGGGGAGAGGGGCAGAGAGGGAATGAGGGAGAGAATCTTAAGCAGGCTCCATGCCCGGTGGGAGCCTGACCTGGGGCTCAGTCTCAGGGACCCTGAGATCATGACCTGAGAAGTAATCAAGAGTTGGATGTTTAACCAACTGAGCTACCCAGGCGCCCCTAAATATTATTTTTGATAACAGCTTTACTGAGGTGGAGGTCACACACCATATAAGAGACCAATATCAAGGGTACAGTTTAATGACTTTTAGTTTATTTACAGAGTTATGCAGCCATCATAAAATTTTAAAAACATAGTTTTGAATAGAATAAAAACTTATCCCAGATATCCTGGTGGATCAGCTCAGGTTTGACAGGATTCCATGCATTTTCTAAAACCAGTGACCGCAAACAATACCTGGACCTCATGATCTTCTATGAACCAAAACACCAAGACTGTGTTTCTTTTTGAGTCCTAGGCTCTTCTTCCTCTTCTCTCTCTCTCTCTTTAAAAGATTTTATTTATTTATTTGACAGAGAGAGACACAACAAGAGAGGGAACACAAGCAGGGAGAGTGGGAGAGGAAGAAGCAGGCATCCCATGAGCAGGGAGACCAATGTGGGACTCCATCCTAGGACCCTGGGATCATGACTTGAGCCAAAGGCAGACACTTAACGACTGAGCCATACAGGTGCCCCCTGCTTTTCTCTTTTAAGGAAACTGTAGCCTGCTATAGCATGGTGGTGGCATATGATTTCCTATCAGGGCATTAGAGAAATTTCTTGGCTTGATTGATTAGCAAAGTTGAGTGAAAACAGGTTTTATAACATTCAAGAAGTGTCATCTCTGCGGAGAACCACCTGACCTGTTGAAAGAGAATGAAATTCCCAAGTGCACTTGGGGATGGGAATCTCCAAGGACCTAGCTCCACCACCTACTTACCAGCATTCACTTGAGCACACCACTTAGCCTCTGAACTCAGTTTCTGACTTACCTGGGATTAAAGGGGCGTCTGGCTGGCTCAGCAGTAGAGTGTATGACTCTTGATCTCTGGGCATGAGTTCAAGCCCACCCGGGGGCGGGGAGGGTAGGATTACTAAGAGAAAAGGGGGGAGATTAAAATACCTACACTGCAGGGTTGTTAACCAGGATCTAAAGATAATGTATATCTTATCTCAGGGAAAACAAGAAAAGGTAGAGGAAGAGACAGTGGCCAGCATTGTAGTGTCAGGGGGAGGGGAGGTTGCAATGTGAAATAGGGGATTCAAGATGAATCTCATTTGAAAAGGTGACATTTGAGTCCAGAATTGTTTTATTAAGATTTTTTTAAAGATTTTATTTATTTATTTGACAGAGAGACAGAGAGAAGGAACACAAGCAGGGAGAGTGGGAGAGGGAGAAGCAGGCCTCCCGCCAAGCAGGGAGCCCGATGCGGGGCTCAATTCCAGGACCCCGGGATCATGACCTGAGCCGAAGGCAGAGGCTTAACGACTGAGTCACCCAGGCGCCCCTAAGATTTTCCTTTAGGAGCATTTTGTTCCTTTGCAGGAGGCTGATGATGACAGTGCCAAGCATGGCAGGAAGGAAATGAGAAAACGGGTAACCAGCATCCTTCGCATGTTCCCAGTTGGACATTTACCCAGTGCCTGCCACGTGCCAAGCCCTTTGTTAGGGGCTGAGGTTAAAAGACCCTACAAGATACCACCGTGCTTTCTAGGCACAGGTAACCTGGTAGAAGCCGCAGATGTCAGTGACCGCAGTTGCTGTGCTTTGTGATAAGTGCTACAGGAGCACATTTTAGGAGCCCCTCAGTCAGGTTTAAATGTTGACAAAGATGTGCTAAAGGAAGAGACCCTTGGAGCTGAATCTTTAGAATAGGTAGAAATCGGGTAGCCCAAGAAGGCGTTTCGGCCGAGGGGACAGCTTGTGCAAAGGTACTGAACTGTGGGACAGCATGGCGTGTTTGAAGAACTGTTGGAAGATTCGAAAGGCTGGAGTGAAGGCATGGAGTTGGGAGGTTATTTGGTGGCAGAGCTGAGGCAAGAGAGGTGGACAGGGACTGCATCACAAGCGGTCTTGTTAGCTTTGCAGCTTCCTGGCTCACAGCAAGAATCTGGGATTGCTTATTAAGCCTCCAGAAATGAAGTGTGAATAGGTATTAGGCTGTTTGCTTCCCGTGGGTGCTAACACAAGGGAGAGCTCTTCCTTTAGTTTCTACCTTAACTCCATGTGAGGAGTTGCTACTCTGGGGGCCCCCATCTGGCCAGCTCCTGCCCCACTTCTTGAGACCTAGACTCCCTGAAACATGAATCCCAGGCATGTTTATGATCACTAATAAATTGTGAGCCTGGTGAAGGCAGAACCAGCCTTTATTTACCCACGCATACCCCCCAGCACCTATCACAGTGCTTGGCATGGAGTGGGGGCTTCGTATTTGTTGATTAATATTGAATGAAGAGGAGAGTAAGGCTTATTTGGGAAGACTGGTCCCTACGTGTTTGAAAAATAGTGATAATAGCAAGCACTTAATATGTTATGAGGACCTTGTGTGTGTCAACTGATCCAGTTCTCACAAAAGAAACTGAGGCACAGAGAAATTAAATCAGTTGCCAAGGTCATGCAGATAGGAAGGGCAGGGCTGGGATTTGGATGTAGGCAGGTGGTTCCGGCGTCCATGCTCTTAACCATGCTGTGTGTTGTCTCCCAATAAATGATTTCAGTTCATTTATAAGATTGCTTTTGTGCCAAAAAAAAAAAAAGATTGCTTTTATGCCTTAAAAAGGAACAGTATTGCCACATAAGTAAAGCTCCTGACAGGAAGGGTCATGCAGCTCCATTGCTTTTGGCAATGGAACTTCAGAAGGCAATATATTCCCTCTGATTTGGAAAACCAGGTGTTTCCAACCCACATAATTTCTGTCTCTTCTTTTTAGATGTTCCTTCTTGTGTAGCACCCCACGCTTGCCATGTCTTCAGTGCCAAACCAGCTGCCTTGTGTGGACTACAAGTTCGAACACGGGCACACACCTGACAGCCTTAGTATTTCAGCCACTGAGCCCTTCTGCACTCAGACTCCTCTTGCCCATTCCAATGGGAAAAGTGGGATATTAAGTAGTTCTTCATTTATTTTGTTTATACAGTCAACAGACATTTATTGAGCACTTACTGTATGCCAGTTATGGGGCTACGACCAAGCTATGTGCCAGGTGTGGGGATCCAGCTGTGAACATAACAGAGTTCCTTTCCTTATGTAGCTGATGTTCTAGAAAGGAGAAGTGGGTAACAAACAAGCAAGGAAGTAAGCAGATAGATCCTGTGCCAGAGGGAGTGAGTGCTAAGGAAATAAATCTAAGGGGAGGGACACGAAGGGAGCTTATCACGATATGTGAACTTGGATGAACAGGAAAAGGTTCACTGATGAATGACATTTGACGTAAGACTGGAAGGAAGCAAGGAGCTGACCCAGGCAGGTTCCTGGGGAGGGAGCGTGCTAGGTGCGGGAGCAGCATGTACAGGAGCCCTGAGGCAGGTGCATGCATGACATGTTCTGAACAGCCAGGCCAGGGCATCATGTGGTGGCGGGCTAAGTGGGGCCTTATAAGGACCTTGGTTTTTATTTTGAGTGATTTGGGAAGCCAAGGCAGAAGAATGAAAGGATCTAACTTATTTTCTTTTTGAGAGAGCGTGTGTGCACATGGGCAGTGAGGGAAGGGACAGAGAGGGGGAGAGAATTCCAAGCAGAGTAGTGCAGAGCCCTACCCTCTGCTTGTTCCCACAGCCCCGAGATCATGACCTAAGCCAAAAATCAAGATTCGGACGACTTAACGGACTGTGCTACCCAGGTGCCCCGTGTCATCTGTTTTGATATAAAACTGAACAAACTAACCACCATAGTCTCTCCTCACATGATCTGATCTGGCGGCCATAGCTGCAGCCCTGGGGCGTCTGAAGGAAACTGTCCTACCTGCTGGGTGGGCCACATTTGGGCACCGTCTGTGCTGTGACGGGCTTTGCTGGTAGGGAAGGAATATAAAGGATGGGATCAGCCCAGCAGTCTCTGTACTGGAAATTCAGGTTTTTCCTCTCTGTTGATGTCAAGATTAAACCTGTTGGAAGAGCATTATTATTTCCCTCTATTTCTCCTTTTTCTTGTCAAGAGCTGTGTTGCTTGAAACCAAATCTTTTTTTTTTTTAAAGATTTTATTTATTTATTTGAGAGAGAGCGAAATCACAAGCAGCGGGGAAGAGTAGAGGGAGAAGCAGACTCCCCACTGAACAGGGAGCCTGATGCAGAACTCCATCCCAGGACCCCGGGATTGTGACCTGAGCTGAAGACAGATGCTTAACCGACTGAGCCCCCAGGTGTCCCTGAAACCAAATGTTGATAGGCATTTTCATCTTTATCACTCTCTATGGAAAGTAAGTATGATTTAAAGGAACCATAGCAAGAGGTTCAATACGGGAAGTAAGATGTACCTTAGGTGAGAAGCCCATGGGGCAATCCACTTTATATGTGGTGCGCAGAATTCCATAAACCTGAGCTTTGGGGTCTGATGCAGAGCATCAGCTGTGATCCCCTGAATGATCTGAATTAATGACCAGTCTTGCCGTGATGGGTGCAGTTACCCAAGTGCAGTTTGAAGATAGGTGGACCCCTGAGATGAGGACTCCAGTGAGTGTCCTGGGAAACCCTGAGGCAGCTCAAATAGCCATCAGGGTTCTCCTCCATGGCGGGCTAAGTGAGCAAGCTGAGCATGTATGAATTGGAGACCGTACTGCTTTTGTTCTTGAAGTTTCTTAGTTTACAAAACAGATGGACAGATGATTTTGTTTCAGGTGGGTTAGCTGACCAACTGAAATTGTAATTAAGCAAGGTCTAGGGGCACCTGGGTGGCTCAGTTGGTTAGGCGACTGCCTTCAACTCAGGTCATGATTCTGGGGTCCCGGGATCGAGCCCTGTGTCGGGCTCCCTGCTCGGCGGGAGGCCTGCTTCTCTCTCCCACCCCCCTGCTTGTGTTCCCTCTCTTGCTGTGTCTCTGTCAAATAAATGAATAAAATCTTTTAAAAATAAATAAATAAAGCAGCTCTAGGAAAAGGGATGAAGATACAGTTTGAAAATTGAAGTCATGCTCTCACGGCACATGCCATGAATCTGGTACCTTCTCACCTGGAATTTCCCAAAGTTGGTTTGTCATAATCTTGCAGTTTGTATTATCTTTATTTATATAGTTCTGGTTATGCTTGATATTATGGCCTGCTATTTGGGGAGTGGTGTTTTTCCTTATTTCTGTGGTTCCTCTCAAGTGTTAAATTGCTTAAAATGGTTTTTAGTATTTCCAGAATAATCATCTTCTTCCTCTTCACATGGCTCTCAGAAGTGGATATGAGTGAAGTATTTTAGCCAGTGCAGAGGAAGCCTTCCACAGTGTGCTTTATTAGAATAGGCACTGACCCTGAAGGCAGGCAACATGAAGATCACATAGGATGGGTTTCACCCTCAGGGAGGACTCAGAAACAAAATAGAAATATTATGCCAGTTCATAAATTAGTAACGACCTTACATCATCTATCTATTTGCCAAGTCTTTTAGAGGTCGAAAGCAATGCTAAGTGTGTCCTTGGGGTTGAAGCTGTGAGAGACTGACTATGGGAGTGACTTGTGGAGACTGGATAGATGGAAGACAGTGGCATCGGATCCTCTCTGCTCTGAGGCTTTGACGAGAGATCTGCCCCACTGGCCTGCAGGCGAGCAACATTACGGGTTGGTGATGGGAGCTTGACCTGAACAGAAGACTTGTTCTTGCCTCTTAAATGATATCTGCTAGAACATAGTCAAATTCTGATGCTTTTTTTTTTTTTTAAGATTTTATTTATTGGGCGCCTGGGTAACTCAGTTGGTTAAGCAACTGCCTTCGGCTCAGGTCACGATCCCGGAGACCCAGGATCGAGCCCCGCATCGGGCTCCCTGCTTGGTGGGACGCCTGCTTCTCCCTCTCTCACTCCCCCTGCTTGTGTTTCCTCTCTGGCTATGTTTCTCTCTGTCAAATAAATAAAATCTTAAAAAAAAAAAAAGATTTTATTTATTTATTTGACTGAGAGAAACACAGTGAGAGAGGGAACACAAGCAGGGGGAGTGAGAGACGGAGAAGCTGGCTTTCTGCCAAGCAGGGAGCCCGATGCGGGGCTCGATCCCGGGTCTCCGGGATCATGACCTGAGCCGAAGGCAGTCACCTAACCAACCGAGCCACCCAGGCGCCCCAAATTCTGATGCTTTAAAAACATTTTAAATATTGACCATACATTTCCTAGGATTTGGTCCTTGTGACAGGTATTGAGGAAGGTTTGTGAACACTGTTCTGTTCACAGGCCTCTTCCTGATCATCCCCGGTGGCTGATTGCAGATCGCCTGGGTCCCGTCTGGTGCATAAATCCCTAACAGCCTATAGCAAGCAGGAGGCCGTTCCTGATCTCAGCAAGGCTGGTAATTAACCAGCCCCTCTCCCACTCATACCTTCGAAGTGGTACAAGGAGTCAGGCACTGGCCTTGCAGGGGAAGTCCTTTTCCAGTCAGGGTTCTTCTGCCTATGCCAACCATGGAATTAATGCCTGATAGCCAGAGCCAGAGCCACAGAGAGCAGAGGCACAAGCGAGGCCTGCTCAGCCCAGTGTGGGAGAACGGAGCGGGCAGAGCTGGACACCAGCAAGGTTCCAGGCCAGGAAGCCTCGATCCACCAAATGTGGAAACCGAGGCCCCAGACTAAACCCAGAGGGAGGCAGGCAAAAGGCTTGCGAGTGCCTGCCCGTTACGTGGCCCCAGGCTAGTTTTCGGGCCTTAGTTACCAGTTCGAAGAACCTGAACTTCCATGTGTCGAGAACTCAGGCCTAGCTCTAACTTGTCTCTCTGATTTCAGCTCTTACCTTGTAAATACTAAGCCTGCAAGTGGAGCTAGCTATTATATTGTTACCTGTCTGGAGGTCACCCAGGGAATTCCTCCTAGGACTGGATTGCTTCTACCATTAATGCCAGAGGCATGGAGGCCACTGATGGCCTTGGGTCCGGGTGTCCTGGGTCAAAAGCAGAAGCAGCTTGCTGGATCTTACTGAAAAACAGCCCCCCAAGAGTTCAGCTTTTCTGGGATTTCCCTTCACTTGTCTAATAGACGTACAACTTGATTAAGTGCCAGTACATCACAG
Source organism: Spilogale gracilis (assembly GCA_004023965.1). Lineage (NCBI taxonomy): Eukaryota > Metazoa > Chordata > Mammalia > Carnivora > Mephitidae > Spilogale > Spilogale gracilis. The sequence continues at coordinate 86,192 of PITA01002441.1, forward strand.
ATGCAATTATATTTAAGAACAAGCTACTTCTTCTAATCTTTCTGCCATCACTGATTAATTAGACACTTTGAACTATGCCCAACTGTTTGAAAGCTGTGAAAAATACAACCTGCAGAGTTAAAATTTCTGCACAAGCCTATTTTCCCCATTTGTGCCTGTATCCTTTTTTAAAAACCTTTTTAAAAACCATTCTTTAAACATAATGTGTATTTATCATGTTTCCAAACACACAATCTGGCTATTTTCTTATCATGGTTAGAAATCCTTCCATGGTTGGCCAAGAAATACACTCACACAGTAAATGAAATAAAGTCTGTGAAAGACCAGTTGAATAATACAGACTTACCTTCAGATGGTTGCTGCCATTGGTCACACTTTGAAGATTTTTGTTTTTAATTTTTAAGTCTTATGTGAATACCTTAGAAAGGTTTTTGCCATTGTTTTTAGTGGTATCTCTTTATTGAGGTTTTAAAATATTTTGGTGCTTATCAGGAGTGGGGTGGGGCAGGGTGGTAACAGGGAATAGAAACATTCTTATTTTATGACATATAATTATTAACTATATATCTGGCACCATGTCGTGCTAGTAATTTCTAGTCTTTTCTGTCATAGAGCTGTGTTTTAAAGTAAATGAGCATTGAAAGACCTAATCCACACTTGAGGAATCCCAGGGAGACTCTGAAATTGGCCCTGGGTGACTGACACAGTGGGGTACGCTCGATTTGCGGGACTGGGACACTGAACATGCCGACGAAGATCAGTTTGAATATTTCTGTATTTCTCTATCCTTGGGCTGTAACTGTCATCAGTGGCACGTTCATATTCATGCAGGGCCTTGAACTCTGAAGCCTGCTCAGCTAAATCTCCATGGTCCTCCCTCCCTAGAAGCCACTTATGTTTGGACCATCTTTCCTTCCTTGGACTTAGTGTCCCCCAAGGGGGACAAGCCACATTTCTTCCCATTTTTGAGGAAATACTTGAGTGTGATCATATCTTTATTATATACACATAGCCCTTCCAACTCCCTCCTCTTCCCCCTGAATACCAAACCAGATTTTGCCCTTTTCCAGAAGAGCCAAACTAAACCAACATCTCCACCACTAGATCTTTCCCTCTTCATTGAGAATGAGGAAAGTATCCACCCCCTCTCTAAGCCACATTGTTCGTGGTGAACATGCAGAAAGTGGAACCCAGGTGGAAAGCTTTAGGTAATTGTGTAATCCTGATTTTTATTGACTTATCTCTCACCCTCCTAGGTAACCGCTTGCGTGATAGCTATGGCTAAAACAGACCCTGAAGTTCAAGTGCGCAGAGCTGCCATCCACGTGATTGTGCTGCTGCTTCGGGGCCTCAGCCAGAAGGCTACTGAGGTTAGTCAATTCCTTACCTTTTGCAGCTACCCGACCTTTTGGGGTTTTATCTGTTTATCAGTCTTCCTTTCCCGGAGGCAGCCTCAGATCTTTTCGCGGGATGCATGCGGATGAATCCATCAGCGGAGCGTTTATTTTGTAGCAGGAATACCGTTTGCTTCTTTAGTAAGTAAGAAGAGTCCCTGTTTTCCTGTAAGAGCAGGCAAAGTGCTGCTTCAGAAAACCAGAGCCCAGGTTTATAGGGGGCGACTCTGAGTCCTAACATTCTTCTCCAAGGGCCAGGTTCCAGGTGCTCCAACTGGGACACAGGAACCCTGCCTCTGTAGCCTGAACTCTAGCGACTTGTCTTCCTGACTCATGTCATTGTTCACACCAAATTCTTGGAGGCCCTCCTTTAAAATGTTTCCTTTCTAGGGGCACCTGGGTGGCTCAGTTGGTTGGGCAACTGCCTTCGGCTCAGTTCATGATCCCGGAGACCCAGGATCGAGCCCCACATGGGGCTCCCTGCTCCGCGGGAAGCCTGCGTCTCCCTCTCTCACTCCCCCTGCTTGTGTTCCCTCTCTGGCTGTGTTTCTCTCTGTCAAATAAATAAAATCTTTAAAAAAAAAAGTTTCCTTTCTAGCTGTGAATACCATCCATGAGATTTTAGTTGCTGTGAAACTTTTTTCCTCCTCCAGGTGGGTCTGGCTGGATTTCTCCCCAGTTTGTGGCCAGTACAAAAAGAAAGTATATATATCCATATGTGTGTGAAGAGTGAGTGATCTCAAAGTTAGTTTTCCTCTTGATTTTAATGGAAACTTATTCCCAGTTGAGTTTATAGAGAGAGTTTACATTAATAATTTACTGGCTGGTATCGCAGTGCTCATCTGGGGGCTCGTCCGTGGCTGGCACTTCAGTATTTCACTGGCAGTGAAGCCATTCGAAGAATGCTTGTTTTGGTTGGACCTCCAGGCTTTACTCATGATAGACTTGTGCCTTATCAGGTGCCTGACACCGTTCTTAGACAAGCGTGGACTCGTTAATTATCCCCTTGTTATTATCCAGGACCTTGATGGTGGTGGGGACATGTAGATCACAACTCAGTAACAGAGATTAATTAAGTAAATTGCTGTCGGGTACACACTGCCTTGATGAGAATCTGCTCTACAAAAGGGAATTAAGAAAGTGTTTTCATCCATCCTCAAGATCCACAAAACTCTTGGGGTGTCTGGGTAGCTCAGTCGAGTTGATCTCAGTTCAGGTCTGGATCTCAGGGTCATGATTTAGGCCCCGCGTTGGGCTCCTCATTGGGCATGGAGCCTACTTAAAAAAAAAAAAAATCTGTAAAACTCTCGCCAAATGCACCATGGTCTTGTAAGTTGTAAACAGTGGGGAACCAGGTGAGGGGTATACAGGAATTCTCTGTGCTGTCTTTGCAACTTGTCTGCAAATCTGAAGTTATTTCAAAATAAAATTTGAGTTTAAAATATGAGTTATAACACTATTAAAATACATCCATAAACTTCTACGAGTGAGCTGCAGCCACCAGCCCTTCCTGGGGCCTCTCACTCCGCCCGTGGTCAGCACTGCCCTCAAGGGCTGCAGGCAGTGCCCGGCTGATGGCCGACCCCGTGCCGCGGCGGGCGGCCTGGGATAAAACACAGCCATGGGGCCCTAGGATCGCCTCCGCAGGATGAGGGAGTAGGGGGCTCGGGTGGGGCTGCTTGCTGTGCCCCTGCTTGCAGCCTGTCTGCATATTCCACACCTCCTCCACCCCCAGCTCTCTCCTGCTCTTCAGTCATGCATGTTGTCAGGCAAACTTGTCACCTTCAAGTGACTGCACATCTACCAACACTCTGTGGGTGTCTAGGAAGTCCTGAGATGTGTTTTTACATGGGTTTCCAACTTCCCGCTCTGATTGGCGTAAGATTTGGGTAGGGCTGACCCTGAGGTTTCATTGAGTGATTGCCCTTGATTTCTTGGGCTTTGGCTTCAGTGACATCCATCAGACCACATCACTTTCCCCTGTTTGAGCAGGCCGGCATTGTGGAGGCACCTTTGCAGCATCTGGGGCTTCAGAACCACAGGATCAGTCTTTGGTCTCATGATTACAGAGAGATCGTTGCTCAGGCCGTACTCTATCGGGGTGGCTCACCAGGAAGGGTCTCTGGCTGTTGGACGGAGGTATATTGCCTGCGACTGACTGTTCTCTCATTCTCCAAAAGCTTCCCAAAACTGGAGGCTTGCTGTCATCCATCCTCACACGATTGGTGGACTTATTTGTTTTCTCCTGAGCGCTCACCGCAGTCTTTGGGCTGACCACCCAGTGCTCTGAGAGCGAGCTGGGGGACGTATGGGCAAGGATGCCCAACAATGACAGACCTTACTTACCATCTGTCTCTTACACTACATCAACCAGAAGACTCTGGGTGGGAGCTCTTGCTTCTGTAAGGGTTCCCATTCCTTTTCTCTATGGGCCGCTGCATCCCGTGAATCTCTCTCCAGAGTTTTTGGAGCTGTATAGGAACAGTGTCCACACCTAGAGGATCCCATGCGCTTCCTGAATACATGTATGGGCTTCATCAACTCCTTCTGAGCTGGAAAGAGTAGCTTCCTCATGTTACCTCCCCTACTCCCTTATGTTGTGTGTGCCACTTAGGAGGAAATGCCCCAGAGAGGGCCTGGCCACCAAAGACTATTCTCTCACTATTAGCTCCAGCTAAGAGTGACCTAACAGCCACCTCCCACTCTTCCCACATCTGAGTGAATGTGTGGACTTGCCTCTGTCTTTGTGCCTCTGACGAGCACACTTCTCACGGGTACAGGCAGGCAGGCACATTCTTACAAGTTGTCTTAGCCCTTCTGTGGACTCGGCTGAAATATTTAGAAGTACGAACTTCTGGCCCATCCTTGGCTGGAATCCCATGGTAAAGACTGAGGAGAGGGTGTCTCCCAAGCCCTCCCTGGATGGCTTTGAGGGCACGTGCTGTTTAAGTTCTCTAAGCAACACAGCTTCAAGTGAGAGTGAGTCTCCCTTGTCGTAACTTCGGATTTTGTTTCATCAGCTGCTTTTAGTTATAGATTTTTGTTAAAGTAGGTTTGGGGTTGAATAATGCAGTATTCTAAGTATACTTTAAGACTGATTTCTCTACACGTATTATATGTTTTATAAGGATACTGAACCAGCAGAAACTCTGGCAGAGTAGTGAGCCCTTTAAACATGTTTAATTTCTGAATAAATTGGATTAAATTCAAACTATTTACAGAATTTCCTAATATCACAGGATACCGCGGACCAGTAGCATCCGTGCCAGAGATTAATTTGTTATTAGCCAATTCTAACAGCAAATAACAGTCGGACTCTTCGTACCTCAGTGCTTACAAGCATGTCCCTCCCGAGCTGGAGGGGAGGGGATCGTTGTATAGTCCAAGGTACCATGCTAAATATACATTGATTTCTTTTATGACAGTTGCTTAACTTCTCCTTGGTTGTCCTAGAGGCTTCCTCATAGTGGCTCAGTGATCCCTGTACTTTACAGATAGGAAAGTTCCAGAAACTCTAAGAAAAATACTAAAAGGCCTATGAGCAAATGGTGCTGACTATTTCTTTTTCTTGCCTTTTTTTTTTTTTTTTAAGTTGGTTCCATGCCCATGTGGAGACCAGTGCAGGGCCTGAACTCATGACACTGAGATCAAGACCTGAGCGGAGATCAAGAGCTGGACACCTAACCAATGGGGCTACCCAGGCGCCTCACTGAATTTTTGTTTTTTAAAGCCACAGTTTCGATTGTCTCAGTCAAAACAGGTTGATTAAGTGATTTTTTAAAAAGATTTTATTGGGCACCTGGGTGGCTCAGTTAGTTGAGCGACTGCCTTCGGCTCAGGTCATGATCTCGGAGACCCGAGATTGAGCCCCACATCGGGCTTCCTGCTCGGGGGGAAGCCTGCTTCTCCCTCTCTCGCTCCCCCTGCTTGTGTTCCCTCTCTGGCTGTGTTTCTCACTGTCAAATAAATAAAATCTTAAAAAAAAAAAAGATTTTATTTATTTATTTGACAGAGAGAGAGTGCGCGAGCATGTGCATAAGCAGGGGGAGTGGCAGGCAGAGAGAGAGGGAGAAGCAGGCTCCCAGCTGAGCAGAGAGCCCAGTGACATGGGGCTCCATCCCAGAACCCTGTGATCATGACCCGAGCTGAAGGCAGATGCTTAACTGGCTGAGCCACCCAGCCACCCCAATTAAGTGATTACTTTAAATTCTTTTTTTATTAGCAACTTCAGATGTAACAACTGAAACTGGAATAAATGTTTATTTTCTATTAATAAAAATGAATTTTGACAAAAATGGCAAAAAAAAACCCCTCTATAAGTACACACACTCTTACTGAATGAGTAAGAGAAAGACTGAGTGTGTGTGTGTGTGTGTATGTGTGTGTGTTTGTGTGCAAAGCGAAATATCTGGTTAGTAAAGTGAGAGAAGAAATAGAAACTCTATCCTGATTCTCCCATCTGTGAAAGCAACACTCCTGGTCTCCCCAGAGCTAAAATAATTTGTGGCCATGGAAGATTATTGTCACTTTCAAAAAAACCATGTGAATGGAAAACCTCTCTCTTATTCTCCAAACCAGCTGTCTTGCACTCCCTGAAATTTATCAGTTGTGCTTACTCAGTGAGTAAAGAGGAAATGGGATGGGGTGAATATATGATTCCTTTTCCTGGTGCATCCATAAGACCAGGTGTGTTAAATCTTGTAATCGTAGGTGTGATTATAATCAGCGGCACTTTAATGAGAAATGGAGATCACACAAAGCTTTCAATCTAGGATTTATCTTTTCTGCTGTTTTGCCCCCAGGAACAGCTGAAATGAAAATGCCACTTTGTTGGTGAAGTGGGGTGTGTGTGTGTGTGTGTGTGTGTGTGTGTGTGTGTGTGTTTCCCTTCTAATCACTATTTCTGAAGTCACAGAGTGCCAAAAGATAATGCCAGGTCTCAGTGAATGTTCTCTTGCTGGTAGATGTGCCCGCCAACGACCCCTGTGGTTCTGGCAGCTTGGAGAGGAGGCAGAGAGTCCGATAAGACGTGGAGGTTCAGAAGATCAGGAGATAGACTGGGTTCAGAAAGGGAGGACATCACAACCCACACTCATTTGAAAGTAGCCAGAATCTTGTGCAGTCAATACAACAGCCGCACTGGAGGGAGACACTTGTTTTGGCCTTATGACCGTAGCTGTGAACTGCTTATTTATTTCCATGAGAGCCAGAAGCCCGGGAGAAGCCAGAAGGAACTCCCTTTTAACCAATTCTACCTCACGCTTCCTGAAAATTAAATATACTAGGAGTCCCCCCCCCGGGGGGGGGGTAGGTATGTTTAGACCTGTGCCTTCTGTTGGCCTCAGTTAAGAATAGCCCTCCTCAGCATGGAGAGGGTAAGCTGAGCAACAGAATCCAAAAAAAAAAAAAAAAAATTGTGCCTAAACTGTCCAGGGCTTTGCAACTGACTTTCCAGGGCTTTGCAAAGTGACTTGTTTGTTTTGAGTATTATAGATGTTTAGAACATCCATTTTCATTAATTCATCCCAAAGACAGTAATGAATAATTGGGGCAGTAACGGCTGAGTAATAGCCTACCAGCCAGGCCCTCCTTCATATAACAGCCATAAATTCTGGATGTAACTATAGTCAGCAGCCACCTTGAGACACGAGAGTGCACAGCTGCAGGCAGATTGTCATGGGGAGTCTATGCTCAGAGGAGAGGCACTAGACCGAGTCAGTTTCCATTTACTTGACTTTTAACTTCAGGACAAGTCTATTTGGGAATGAATGCAATGCTGCACTGGTAGAGATATCACAGTCTTTCTAGCCTGGGGAACCAGAACACTGAATCTGGGGAAACCATAGTTCCAGGACAGAAGGGAAATCCTGGAATGCATAGATCCAGAGAAGGGCATCCGAAATTCTGTTTGCCTACATGTACCCCGAACCAAGCAAGATAAGTGCCCACTTTAAAAAAAAAAAAAAGAAGAAGAAGCAGAAACCACTAATTGGAGAAGAACAAAATCTAGGGTCTTCTTAATTTAACATTCATAATGTCCAGGATATAGTCTAAAATAACTCAATATATGAAAAACCAAGAAAATGGAAATATTCTCAGTAGAAAGGAAAATCAACTGAAACCAACCCCAAGATAATCCTGATATTGGGATTTTAAAGCAGCTATTATAATTATCCTTAATGAAGTAGAAGAGAAAAATGCCTACAATTAATAAAAAGATAGAAATCTCAGCAAATATTATGTAAGACTGATGAATCACTGAACTCTACCTTTGAAACTAATAATACACTAGAGGTTAATTAATTGAATTTAAATAAAAAATAATTCTAAAGATAAAAAAGGAAGAGAAATGATTTAAAAGAGCCAGATGGAAGTTCTAGAACTGAAAACTACAATACCTGAGATTTTTTTAAAAAAATCACTGAATAGAACTAAAAGCAGACAGAACAATAGAGATGATCAAATGTGAAGAAGAGAGAAAAAAAGATTTAAAAAGTAAGCGATCTGGAGTGACCAGAGGCTCTCAGAAACCTAAACCTGGGTGGCGCCTAGGTGGCTCAGTTGGTTGGGCGACTGCCTTCGGCTCAGGTCATGATCCTGGAGACCCGGGATTGAGCCCCACTTCAGGCTCCCTGCTCGGCGGGAGGCCTGCTTCTCCCTCTCTCAGTCCCCCTGCTTGTGTTCCCTCTCTGGCTGTGTTTCTCTCTGTCAAATAAAGAAAATCTTAAAAAAAAAAAAAAAAAGAAAGAAAGAAAGAAACCTAAACGTGTATTTCCCTTAGGAGACATAGTTCAGTATCCACTAATTCAGTGTTCATGGCAACTTTGTAGAACACAACTACTGTGAATCATGAGAATTGGCTGTAGGCAATAGGGAAAAAAAGTTGATGATCTTAAAAAAAAGATGGCGTGATGTAGTTCTAGATTAGTTAGATAACTACTACTGCAGTCCTCTACATAGTTTACAGAAAGCTGAGTTCTTAGAAGAACTGTGAAGTACTTGAGAACTTTGTGCCTGGGTTTACCGTGACTAAACGAGGCAGCAATTTATGCGACTCTTGATCTCGGGATTGTGAGTTCAAGCCTCCCGATGCGTATAGAGATTACTTGAAAAATAATATCATTCAATTATTCATTCATTCATTCATGTATGAATAAGACACTGCACTCAGTGGGTCAGGGGAGGGACAGAGGGAAAGGAAGAGAATCCCAAGCAGACCCCCCACAGTATGGAGCCTGACACAGGGCTGGAATCCCATGACCTGAGCAGAAACCAAGAGATAGAGCCTTAACCAACGGAGCCAACCTGGCTTTTTCAGGGGCGCCTGGCTGGCTCCGGCGGTTAAGCCTCCAAGTCCTGATCCCAGCTCTGGTGTTGATCTGAGGGTAGTGAGTTTAAGTCCTGCATTGGGCTCCATGCTGGGTGTAGAGCCTGCTTAAATAAAACAAAATCTTAAAAAAAAAAAAAAAAAAAGTACCAGCACTTTATATTAAAACTTTCTCTCTTTTTAATATTAAAATGTGATTCCCAGAGCATAGGTTTTCTTCCTTCTAATCACTCATTTTAGGTGGGAAAAAAATCTGTAATATGTCCAGTAGGAGGTAATTAGTAGGCTTTAGAATTCATTCCTTCAAGATGATAAACAAGTCTTAACACCAGGTCCTGTCTTCAAAAATAAGCAAACCCTGGAAACATCTTAAGGGGGAAGAGTTTGGGATTAATTATTAACTGATGGCTGAGTCAGGTCCTGAGCTAAACCCAGGCCTCCCCCCAGGAATGATTTTGACTTCCTTCTTTGAGTCCAGTGATGGACTCTGATGACAGAAGCCGCTTCCTGATAACATTGTGTAAACACTGACAGTTGTGTATTCAGAGGTTACTCTCCTAGTTCTTTGTCAGAGAGAAGACAAACCCTGGCCTAAAAAAAAAAAAAAAGAGGGGCGCCTGGGTGGCTCAGTTGGTTGAGCGACTGCCTTCAGCTCAGGCCATGATCCCAGAGACCCGGGATCGAGTCCCGCATTGGGCTCCCTGCTTGGCGGGAAGCCTGCTTTTCCCTCTCTCACTCCCCCTGCTTCTGTTCCCTCTCTAGCTGTGTTTCTCCCAGTCAAATAAATAAAATCTTTAAAAAAAAAAAAAAAAAGAAAGAAAGAAAGAAACGGCTCAAGTGTGATGTGAGGCATTTGGGGGCACAGCCGTTACCCGTGGGCCATCGCAAGATTGGGTACGTGAATCCCACCTTAAGCCCTTACACAGCACAAATGGCGTGTTCTAAGTAGATGGACACACAGAACAGAAACTTTTCCTTCCTTTCACTGGTTTTGTTCTGCCCCGAAAGTTATTTTGACAACATTTGGTGTGGTTTTTGTGCTGTGAGTTCAGTAGACAGGCCCAGTTCCCTTCCCAGAGCCCGTTCCACACATGGCTCTTTTTAACAGCTTGCAGGCCCTGTGGGAGGAGAAAATGAAAAGAACATTTATATAAACATGACTGGGATCCAGGTAATAATTATTCCCCTATAAACTTTGAAAAAGTGCTTGGGAGAGAGAGCCCGTCCAGGACTGAAATTAAAGAGCCTCTTCCCTTCCTGGGAGCGTCAAGCTCCCGCCCGTGGGGCCAGCGCAGCAGTTGTGCCGCTCTGTCGGCTACCGGCCAGGGCCCTGCTGTTTACAGGGTTGGTCTTACTCCTCAAAGGCATTTAATAAGAACGCAGTCTTTGCTGGACACTGTTCATGGTGTCAAGAGAGACAGAGGCTTAGAAGGACTTTCAAATAAGTCCTAGGTTTATAAATGGTCTCTTCCCCCCTCAACCTCTTTCTTCTTTTCTCTCAGACAACAGAGATGCTGCTGCTCCATATCAGTCTTAGAAGAAAGGATCCCCTCGGTCAGTCTCTGTCGTCGTTTCCTGGGGCCACCTAACAAAGTACCACTGACAGTAAAACTTTATTGTCTCCCGGTTCTGGAGGCTAGAAGGCCAAACTCAGGAAGTGTCGACAGGGCGCTGTGCCTCCAAGTTCCTCCTTGTCTCTCGCCGGCTTCCGGCGCTTGGCCGGCGGGCTTCGGCGTTTATTGGCTTGGAGCCACATAGCTTCAGTCTCTGCCTTTGTCATCAGGGGCACCCTCCCCGTGCGTCTGTCTTCGCGTGGCTTCCTTCTTCCTTGCTGGATTAGGGCCCCCCTCCTCCAGTATGACCATAACTGGTCACATCACAAGGACTGTTTCCAGTAAGTTCACATTCTGAGGCACTGGGGGTTAGGACCTCACTGTATCTTCCAGGAGCAGGGATATACAATTCAACCTGTACTGGGCCCCTAGCATTCCACAGTCCTTTCTCTTTTGTGCTTTCACTTCTCCACCTGTTCATTATTGCTGCATCGCAAGAAGCCTGTTCTGTGTGGCGTGCCTCTTCTCTGTCACACTCTTCCTTTTTTTTCCTCTCTCCTTTAAGTGTCTGTACCACATACTCTAGCCTCGGGAAGTCAAGAGAAGCAGCGTTGACATGCTTACCTTGAAAGAACTTAATTCTGACACTTGAGAGAATAAAGAGGTGCATGGAATAATTTTTTGGGCTCTTGGACTTGGTGCAAATTCTGGTCTTGGTGCAAATCTCTTAACCTCTCTGAACCCCCATTCGCACATCAGCCCTATCCCCCTGACACAGATGTGGCAAGAATCGGATGGGATGACCTGTGAAACTCTGCAAACTGGAAAGGGTTGTAAATATGAACGATGACAGTGATGATGCCTACTCCTCCTCATTGGTGCTGGCGGCATCGCGAGGACTACAGTCATCACCACCACCACTAACACCGGATCCTTAGATTTGCTGGGGTTTTGAAGGATTTTTTTAAACCCACCAAAGATAATTTTATATTCGATCTGAATGAATAAGCAGTTTATTTCATGGCTGAAACTTTTAGCACCTTACACTTTATCATGCCAGGCTAACACCATCAGTTATCTCGGGTTTGGGAAGAGAGGCTTTATTACATGGAATCCAGCTTTCTGACTCCATGTGAGGATCTTATGATTGCATACGCCACCTGGTTCTTCCTCATGGATACCAACTGGACTGGAAAACAGAAGAATCTAGATGCTTTGTGTTATTGAACCAGAGGATTTAACCTAAGTTCGGACATGATTTGACCTCCAGTGGTATTGTTTTGTCCCTTTCCTCCCTATCACTATAAAGCTGTGGATATAATACCACAAATAATGATACCACTTATTTAAAAAATTTTTTTTAAGTTTTCATTTATTTGAGAGGAAGAGACAAGTGCACAAGCAGAGTGAGTGGCAGAGGGAGAGGGAGAAGCAGACTCCCCACTGAGCGGGGAGCTCGATACGGGGCTTGACCTCATGATCCTGGGATCATGACCTGAGCAGAAGGCAGATACCCAACTAACTGAGCCACCCAGGTACCCCTGAACCTCTTATTTTTTTAAAGAAAGAGCAAATAGGGGAATGTGGCTGGCTCAGTTGTAAGCATGCAACTCCTGATCTCAGGGAGGGAATTCAAACCCTCTGTTGGATGCAGAGTTTACTTAAAATACAATAGGTATGCCTAGGTAGCTCAGTAGGTTGAGCATCCAGCTCTTGATTTTGGCTCAGGTCATGATCTCAGGATCATGAGGTCAAGCCCCAATGTCAGGGTCCATACTCACTGGGGACTCTGCTTGAGATTCTCTCTGTCTCCCTCTGGTCCTCCCGCCTTTCTCTCTGCCTCACATGCGCCAGCGTGCTCTCTCTCAAATAAATAAAACTTTTTTTAAGGGGCACCTAGGTGGCTCAGTTGGTTAAGCCACTGCCTTCAGCTCCAGTCATGATCCTGGAGTCCCAGGATCGAGTCTCACATCGGGCTCCCAGCTCCACGGGGAGTCAGCGTCTCCCTCTGTCCTTCTCCCCTCTCATGCTCTCTCTCACTCACTCTCTTATTCTCTCAAATAAGTAAGTAAATCTTTAAAAAAAAAACAAAACACCTTTTTTTTAAAGGAAGAAAAGAAAAAGAGCAAATAAAGATTATTTCAAAGCAAATAATTACCCCAGTAGTGGGTGAAAATATCCATTACAGTCACCTGTTTCTTTCCCATACTGCCCATACTGAGAATATTTAAAGTAGCGTTTTTAGTTCATCGAGGGGAGACTTGTACCAACTTCCAGTTCTCATTCAGCCATCTACTTTTTCTGTAAATAGCAAAGTTCTCATCACTTCTCTGTGGCAAGGGTTGCCAAAAAAACTGTGATGATTTTTTACACCTGTTATATATATTTAGAAGCTTGTCTTACTCTGTTAAAGCCCAATATAATTTGCTGTCTTTTCCTAAGACCCAGTCAGACCAGAAGCGCAACTTCTCAACTGTTCATTCCCACGCATTAACAATCAAATGTTTATTCATTAATGAATGCCTGTTTTTCCAAGGATCTCTACCATCTGTCAAATAGAAGATTTGTATATGGATGGCAATTCAGAAGTCATAACCCTTAAATCACTGAGTTAAAGAGGGTTTACAGCTAGATAACCCTGGAGAGTATCTGGGGCATTTTTCAGGGGGCATGTTTGTCCCAGGATCTGAGTGGGCATCCGAGAAAGTAGGGCTGGAAGGTGTCAGGAGAGGGGTGGTGCCAGGCTGGATCAGAGCCAGCCTCTTGCACGGAAAGGAGAAAGGCAAGGTCAGGTCGAGGCAGATGAAGACACGTCCACCGGCCTAGTGGTGGTGATCTAAAGGGAGGTGAATGTGCGTGCTGTGTTCATTGATAGCACAGTAGCCCCATTCCCCCGTCATCTTGTATTTTTTTCCCCTCGCAGTAATTTCCTAATTTGAGATATAACACATATCTCTAAAATTTACCCTTTTAAAATATGCAATTCAGGGGCACTTGGCTGGCTCAGTCAGAAGAGCAACTCTTAATCTCAGGGTTGTGAGTTCAAGCCCCACATTGGGTGTAGACATACTTAAATAAATAAGGGATGCCTAGGGAGCCCCACATCAGGCACCACACTCAGCAGGGAGTCCGCTTGTCCCTCTGCCCCTCCCCCTGCTGGTGCGTGCATGTGTGCATGCACGCACGCTCACTCTGTCTCTCAAATATTTAAAAATAAATAATAAAGAATAACACATATTTTTAAGTGTGCAATTCAGGATTTTTAATATATTCATAAAATTGCTCAAATACCACCACCATCTAATTCCAGGGCATTTTCATTGCCCCCCAAAAAGAAAGTCCTGTAGTCATGAGCAGTCAGTCCTCCCAATTCCCCCCTTCCCCAACTCTGGCCACCACAAATATACTTTCTATCTATGGATTTGCCTTTTCTAGACATTTCATGTAAAATAAATCACATACTGCGAGACCTTTTGTGTCTGGCTTCTTTCACTTAGCATAATGTAGTCAAGGTTCATCCATTTTATAGCCCTGTATTGGGATTGCATGACTCTTTATGCATGAATAATAATCCGTTGTGTGAGTATACCATGCTTATTTATCCATTCATCAGTTGATGGACATTTGGGTTATTTCCACTATTTGACTATTTTAAGTAATGTTGCCATGAATATTTGTGTACACATCTTTGTGCAAACGTTCTGTTTTCATTCTCATGGGTATATGTCTAGGAGTGGAATTGCTGAGTCATATGGTGACTCTTCATTTAACTTTTTGAGGAACTGCCAGACTCTTTTCCAGCTGTGCCATTTCTCATTCTCACCAGCTATATATGAGAGTGCCAAATGCTCCACATTGTCATTAATACTTGTTATTGTCTGTCATTTACTAGGATTGTCGCCATCCTAGTGGGTGTGAAGTGGTGTAGTTTAAATATGCATTTCCCTGATGGCTCAAGGAGTATTGTTTCATGAGCTTTTTTTTTTTTTTTTAAAGATTTTATTTATTTGACAGAGAGAAACACAGCCAGAGAGGGAACACAAGCAGGGGGAGGGAGAGAGGGAGAAGCAGGCTTCCTGCCGAGCAGGCAGCCCGATGTGGGACTCGATCCTGGGTCTCCAGGATCAATGACCTGAGCCGAAGGCAGTCGCTTAACCAACTGAGCCACCCAGGTGCCCCGTTTCATGAGCTTATTAGCCATTTATATATTTTCTTTGGAGAAATGTCTATTTATAATCTTTGCCCATTTTTTAATTGGGTTACTCATCTTTTTGTATTAACATATTTCTTTTTTAATTTTGATTTTTATATCCAAAAATGTTATTCACAGTTTTATGAAATCAATTCAAAGATCCATAGCCTATCCTCCTTTCTTACCCTGTATTCTCACTTCCCATCAGCAACTATTTTCAACTTGATTATTTGTTTCTTTAATTATTTACTTCCATATTTCTAAGTAGCATGCTTACCCTGCTATTTCTTGATTTCTCACCCTATTTACTGACTTCCTGCTGGATCCAATAGGTGAAAGTGAGACTCACTCAGTGAATGTGTTCCTAAGGTAGAGAAAACTGGCCAGGGGTGAGACAGAATGGAGCAGCATAGTGGCTTAGACTTAAAGGGTACACTCTAGAGCTAGAATGTCTGGGATTGAATCCTAGCATTATACCTCACTGGCAGTGAGACCTTGCACAAGTTAGCTGATGTCTATGTACCTCAATTTTCTCATCTGTAAAATGGGGAGAATAATAGTACCAGTTTATAGGGTTGGAGTTTTTTTGTTGTTTTTTCTTTTGTTTTTTTTAGAAGATTTTATTTCTTTATTTATTTGATACAGAGAAAGCAAGGGAGAGAGAGAGAGAGACAGAGAGAGAACAGGCACAAGCAGAGTGAACAACAAGCAGGGGAGAAGCAGCCTCCCTGGTGAGCAATGAGCCCTATGTTGGGCTCAATCCCTGGGCCCCAGGATCATGATCTGAGCCAAAGGCAGCCACTGACCCAACTGAGCCACCCAGGCAACCTCTATAGGGTTGTTTTTAAAATTAAATGACCTTAGTTATGTAAAGCATTTAGAATCTATACGTTCTATGGATTAGTTATTGTTTAGTATGTGTTATTATTATTTCTTTTATTCTTTTTTTTTAAGATTTTATTTATTTGACAGAAACACAGCTAGAGAGGGAACACAAGCAGGGGGAGTGAGAGAGGGAGAAGCAGGCTTCCTGCCGAGCAGGGAGCCCGATGTGGGGCTCGATCCCAGGTCTCCGGGATCATGACCTGAGCCGAAGGCAGTCGCTTAACCAACTGAGCCACCCAGGCACCCCTATTATTATTATTATTATTATTATTATTATTATTATTATTATTAACATGCTCCCCACAAACATATGTATTCTCTTTCCCCATTTTCCCTATATAGTTATATTATAGTTTTTGCTCTATCAGCATTTAGTGTTTATGTTATCATGACTGTAACCGTTATCCACAGCTGAGCCATATCATACTGTGATTACATTTCTTTTCTTGTATGAATTTTGACTTTCTCTGAAGTTAATAAATGTCTTAGGTTTACATTTGTTATTTTAGTGTGAACCTATTACCAATTTATCCCCCTTGCTAAATGTTCGTAAAGCTATTAAAAGGTTCAAGTATATCAAGTACTCTAACAGTTTCATCTTCTGAGAAGCATATCTCCTACACTCTTCCACTGACTTCCTCTTATCTGGACTAGTTACTCTCTAAGCTTACTGCAAGATTTAGAACACAGCATTTAAAAGTTAATGACGCCCTACATGCATGGGCGATACTTACAGCCTGCTGAGCTTTATAGGAGGAGGAGGATCTGGCCAAGTTATTTCATCAAGAGACTTCCTTTCATTGGCAGACTCCAAGACTCTTTTTTTTTTTTTTAAAGATTTTATTTATTTATTTGACACAGAGAGAGATCACAAGTAGGCAGAGAGGTAGGCAGAGAGAGAGAGAAAGAGAGAGAGACGAAGCAGGCTCCCTGCCAAGCAGAGAGCCCGATGCGGGCCTTGATCCCAGGACCCTGAGATCATGACCTGAGCCACAGGCAGAGGCTTTAACCCACTGAGCCACCCAGGTGCCCTCCAAGACTCTTTTAAACTCTTTTCCTTGGGGTGCCTGGAATGCAGCTTGTTATCAGTGACTCGCAGAATTGGGAACTGAAATGCTCCATTTCTTGTCTCTGCTTATTCTGTATTTCACCTTTGTTCTTTTGCACTAAAGTCCAGCTTTCCTCCTGTGGCAGTAGTATGACCGCCCAGTGTTGCTGTTGCATCCAGCACTCAGAGATTCCCTCCCTGGCCCCACAGGCAAAAGTGGCAGAGAAGAAACTTAATATCGCAGCTAAGACCCGGTACCCATCCCCACATCAACCTGTTTGGGCGGGTGCGGTGTGTGGAAATGCTGTTTTGTGTAAAACAGTGTTCAGCTTCCACTATACGCATCTGTGAGGGAAGAGGTGGATGTCAGTGCCTAGGAGTGGGGGATAATCACATAGATTTCCTCAATAGTAACTTGGCCAGATCCATATAGCAGTAGTGATGGATTTGAGAAATAGAGCTGAAAAGATTACAAGCTGAAAAGTCCCTTACTGTGACTGCTAAAATACCAGTGTTCAACCTTTCCTAGTGATAACGTCAGTGACAGTTTGGAAGCCCTGACATTTAAGACTGCTCCCTCTCTGCCTCTTCTGCAGAATCATTTACATAGATCTACATATGTTAGAAATTGGTTTGTCTTACTCTTCTATATCAGACTTACACAATTTTATTTTCTGTAGGATTGCCTGTTCCTTACCCTTCTTATCGGATCTAAAAAGACCAAGAATAAAGTATTGTCATTCAAACTCAAAATTTTAGAATGTTATTTATTTATATTTAATTATTATTTTAATGAACATATAATGTATTGTTTGCTTCAGGGGTACAGGTCTGTGATTCATCAGTCTCACACAATTCACAGCACTCACCATAGCACATACCCTCCCCAGTGTCCATCATCCAGCCATCCCATCCCACCTCCCCCCACCCCGCCCCGCCACTGCCCTCCAGCAACCCTCAGTTTGTTTCTTGAGATTAAGAATCTCTTATAGTTTGTCTCCTTGTGTGGTTTCGTCTTGTTTCATGTTTTCCTCTCTTCCCCTATGATCTTCTGCCTTGCTTTTTAAATTCCACATAGGAATGATGGGATGCCTGGGTGGCTCAGTCGGTTGAGCGACTGCCTTCGGCTCAGGTCATGATCCCGGAGACCCGGGATCGAGTCCCGCATCAGGCTCCCTGCTCGGCGGGAGGCCTGCTTCTCCCTCTCTCGCTCCCCCTGCTTGTGTTCCCTCTCTCGCTGTGTTTCTCTCTGTCAAATAAATAAAATCTTTTTTTAAAAAAAGTTTAAATTCCACATAGGAATGAAATCATATGATAATTGTCTTTCTCTGATTGACTTATTTTGCTTGGCATAATACCCTCTAGATCCATCCACGTCATTGCAACTGGCAAGATTTCAACTTTTGGTGGATGTGTAATATTCCATTATATATATAATGGAAGACAATATGGAAGTTCCTCAAAAAGTTGAAAATAGAGCTACCGTATGACCCAGCAATTGCACTACTGGGTAATTTACCCCAAAGATACAAATGTAGTGATCCGAAGGGGCACGTGCACCCCAGCGTTTATAATCATATATATAATATTTATATATATTTATATATTAATATTTTATATATGATTATATATATTTATACATATATTATATATATATATATATATATATATATATATATATATACACACATGCCCCTTCAGATCACTACTTTTGTATCTTTGGGGTAAATTATCCAGTAGTGCAATTGCTGGGTCGTAGGGTAGCTCTATTTTCAACTTTTGAGGAACCTCCATATTGTCTTCCAGAGTGGCTGCACCAGCGTGTTTTCCCACCAACACTGTAGGAGGGTTCCCCTCTCTCTACATCCTTGCCAACACCTGTCGTTTCCTGACTCGTTAATTTTAGCCATTCTGACTGTTGTAAGGTGGTATATCACTGTGGTTTTGATTTGTATTTCCCTGATGCTGAGTGATATTGAGCACTTTTCCATGTGTCTCTTGACTATTTAGATGTCTTCTTTGCAAACTGTTTGTTCATGTCTTCTGCCCATTTCTCGACTGGATTATCTGTTCTTCGTATGTTGAGAATTTTATAATGTTAAAGGTGAAAGAGGCCTGAGAGATGATTTAATTTGTATTTCATAAAAATTTCCCTTAGCTTATTAATCTTACGAGTTGTTCCTCTGACATAAGGTCTTTATGGTCAAATAAGTTTAGAAGATGCTGCATACAACTGTATATTTTCCTCTTGGCTGCTGTGTACATATTAACCCATTAAAGGGTCTGAGCAGGCCTGCAGCAAAGAAAACTAACAATTTCCTCAACTCATTTACCAAGGAACCCTTTCTTCATTATAAGCATGCCAAGTAATAATGTTCCGTGGAAGATACTTTGGGAAATAATCCAACTGTGTCATTTTATGAATGAGGAAAGAAAGTTCATGAAGAGACAAGTGGTTATAAGTTTCCAAAGCTAATGCCAAGAAGAGCTAGCACTCATTTCCAGTTGTTCCTGGTGGCTTAGCTTACATGGCCAAGTGCTAATAAAAGGATAGTGTCTCTTCCTCTTCCTTCTCCTTAATTCACTCATTTACCTGGAACAAGGTTCATCTTATTCTCCAGGGTGTCTTAGGTGACATCATAAAGGAAGCACAAGTTAAGCACCAGATTTGGGAATATCTACTGTCAGCTCCCTTTCTTTATATCAGACCCAACATACGTTTATTATGACAAATTATTATAACAGATATTTTGGTGTTTCCCCTTTATGCTTCTGAAATGAAACTTACAGCTTCTTAACCTACATATATATTTTAAAAATCAGTATAATGTCCTAACTGTAATATGAAGAAGTAATAAAAGGGTATTTGTTTATCCTAAAATAACATATATTTTAATATATAAATGTCTAAGCTCACTGTAAGATATAATGAACTATTTGGTTGCTCTTATATGTAGACCCATCATGAATGTAACACCTACAAATACAAAATCATACAGATATCTTAGGCTAGCAGCTTAAAAGTATGTTGTAGAGCTTGATTTTCCAAAAGAGTAAACTAGGGGCGCCTGGGGGGCGCAAATGGTTAAGCATCTGCCTTCAGTTTAGGTTATGATTTACAGGGTCCTGATTGAGCCCCACATTGGGCTTCCAGTTCAGCAGGGAGTTGTTTCCCTCTCCCTCTCCCTCTCCCCCTGCTTTTGCTCTCTCTCTCTCTCTCTCTCGCTCTCAAATGGATAAAAAAAAAGTCTTCAAAAGAGTAAATGAAAATATTGTCTTCTCTTAGTTTATATGGTAGTTGCAATCCTGAAAAATTCAGTGTATATAGAAACTAAAAATACTTTGAGCATTTGCTATGTGATAGCACTTATATCTAAGTGCTTTCCATTAATTCACTAATCTTCATTATCCATTTAGGTATGCTTAATATCCCCATTTTACACGTGAGGAAACAGACAGAAAAGAGAGGTAGCTTAGGTGGCAGCTAGTAGGTGGCAGAGCCATGGGAGAGAAACCAGGCAGCACGGCTCTAGGACTCCATGGTCAGTGACTGTCATCATAAGACTCAGAGACCACGTCATTCGGGCATTTTCTGCACAGATCATGACTAACAGAAGGCTGCTTTGGTCCTATAAACCTGACATCCAAAAGGAAAACAGGCCAGACTGCCTCCTGACAGCTTATTTTCTGTCTGCCCTAGAGAAGGATGCAACAGTGAGAGGAGAATGTTTGGGGCTGGCCTTGGACCTCCCAGGACCTGCCAGAGTGAACTCTTCAGAGAGCAGAGAGAGGAAACAACCCTGGCTTCCTCTCACTCTACCTCATGTTCCACAATCTCTTGCTAAAAGTTCAGGCCAGGGGCGCCTGGGTGGCTCAGTTGGTTAAGTGACTGCCTTCGGCTCAGGTCATGATCCCAGAGACACGGGATCGAGTCCCACATCGGGCTCCCTGCTCGGCGGGAAGCCTGCTTCTCCCTCTCTCACTCCCCCTGCTTGTGTTCCCTCTCTGTCAAATAAATAAAATCTTTAAAAAAAAAAAAAAAGTTCAGGCCAGCCATGGACTATCCCGTCCAGAAACTTCTCATTATGTATACAAAACAAAACAAAAAAAAGGGAACAGACCAAATACCTTGAGGGCTGCTAGGCTGAGGAGTGAGACTCCTGGGACTTTCCTTCTGCCCTGCATCCTGATCAGAATCAACTCTTCCTCTGATAATCAGATGGGCCTCTGGGTTGCAGTCAGAAGTGGGATGCCCACTTCTGTTTGCTCCATCCTCTGAAAGGGAGGAGTTCTAAGTGTACCCTCCTTGGGGTGACATGAAATGACAGTTAGAACTGATGCTCTGGGGTCTGTTCCAGCTCATTGCTCATCGCCCCACGGTTTGTTTGCTCTTGGCAAATCTGCTCTGAATAAATTGCATGTTCTCTGAGGTTTAGCATTTAACAATAATACAACATTTATCAAGGGCTTATTGTATGCCAGGTAAAGCACCAGGTTTTCACATTCATGATCTCGTGGAATCCTCCTAACAACCCTTTAAAATAAATATGCTTATTAACTTTGTTTACAGGCCAGAAAATTGAGGTCCAGAATGTTTACATTTAAATGCACAGGTTGAACAGCCAGTAAGAGGTAGAAGTGAGTACAGATTGAGGCCGTCTCATTGCCAGCTTGGCTGCTGGGACGGAACTCATGAGAACTGGCCAGAGATGGTACTTGAGGAAGGGGTGAACCCGCTACAGGTATAATAGGACAAACTCATGTTCCTAGGACTTTTTTTCCTTAACCACTGTACGTACTTCACCTTTGTAATTCTCCAGGGTTGACAGGTATTTGGTCAGTCGGCATGGTAAGGGAACTGCAGCTGAAGAGGTCTTTCCGAAATACAAATCTGCTGAGGTCCAGTCCCCAACTAACCTTTCTACCCTGGTCCATGCAATAAGGAGCAGGCTCCACGCGAGGCCCTTTATGTCCTGGATCCATCCCTGAGTTCTCTGTCTCTTCGTCTTCTGTCCTTCTCCTTAAATGCCCTGACAGCCTACTGCCAGCCCAAATCATCTGCATACTGTTTCTTGCCTCCGCATCTTCATCCCTACTATTACTTTATTTTAATTAAAAAATTTCGGGGTGCCTGGGTGCGCCTGGGTTTTTAATAAAAAATTTAAAAAATTTTTTTTCTTTATTTATTTGAGAGAGAGAGAGAGAGAGCACGCACACACATGAGCAGGGTGGGGTGGGGAGGAGCCAAGGGAGAGGGAGAAGCCGGCTCCCCGCTGAGCACTCCCTACTATTTCTTATGCTTCAAAACCTTCTTTTCCCCTCACCCATCCATCTGATGAGCTTTATTCATCGTTTAGGACTCTACTTAAATTTTACACTCTTTGTGGAAAACCTTCCCTGACTTCTCTGGTAAAATTAGTAATCACAGGGCGCCTGGGTGGTGCAGTCTGTTCCACGGCCAGCCCTTGGTTTCAGCTCAGGTCATGAGCTCAGGGTCGTGAGATGGAGCCTGGGCAGGCTCTTCACTCAGCGAGGAGTCTGCTGAAGGCACTGTCTCCCTGTCCCTCTGGTCCCCAACCCTGAATCACACTGTCTTTCTCTCTCTCAAATAAATCTTTTTTTTTTTTAAGATTTTATTTATTTAACAGAGAGAAACACAGCCAGAGAGGGAACACAAAGAGCCAGAGGGAGAGAGGGAGAGGCAGGCTTCCCGCCGAGCAGGGAGCCGGACATGGGGCTTGATCCCGGGACTCTGGGATCATGACCCAAGCTGAAGGCAAAGGCTTAACCACTGAGCCACCCAAGTGCCCCAATAAATAAGTCTTAAAAAATAATAATAACCACTCTCCACACTCTGCAGTACTTCACCTATCAGCTCTGGACTAGAGTAGGTATTGTAATGATTTGCTCATGTCTGGTGTCACCAGGGGACTGTGAGCCCCTGAACACTCCTATGACTTATTTTTTTTAAATTGTAGTAAAAGATACATAAGAAAAAATTTACCGTCTTAACCATTTTTAAGTGTACAGCTCAGTAGCTTTAAATATATTCACACTTCTTTGCCTCCAGCACCACCACCCACCCTCAGAACTTTTCATCTTGCGAAACTGAAACTCTGCACCCATTAAACACCGCTCTCCACTTTCCCCTCCCTCGGCCCCTGGCAACCACCATTCTCTCTGTCTCTGAATTCGATTGTTCATTCCATTCACTTTTCTATTCCTCAAATCTTACACAGAGCTTTGCACAAAGTAAGTGCTTAATCAATGTTTGTTGAGAGAGTGCATGAAATTTTTCCTCCAAGAGGCATGGACCAGGTCTCCTCATCCCTTTGTACCTCCCTTGTGATAAATAGATTTCCTAGATCTTAACCTGAAAATTCTGGGATTTCTAAGCTCTTCCGGTGTTCAGGTTTCCCAAGGGCAGAAGTTGTCCAAACAAGTTCAAGGGAATTCAAGGGGATTTTACCTCCCTTTACTTAGAAACACTTGACGTTTTCATCGCAGTTGGGTTGCAGACATGCTATCCCCAGATCAGCGGGGAGGAGTCCTGAGGCAGAGTGACAGGATGAATATTGATGTGCAGCCAGAACCTCCTGCATTTCAAAACTTGGCTTCTTCACACACACACACACACACACACACACACACACTCACTCACACAACCCCCCCATAGATATACTATTTATGTACTATAATATAGATAGAGTTGTGTGTGGGTGTGTGTGTATCTGTCACAATTGTGACACATGTATTTCCCTTAATTCCTCCCGTCTGGGCAGAGGTTTCTGCCATAATTCCAGCTAACCCAGCAGTGGAGGCAGCTGCATTTATTTTAACCTTTCATTTTCTTAAAGAACGCATGTTGGTAGCTTACAAATTTCTCTGCCTTCAGAATCGCACTTCATTTACACATGCTTAAGAACAAAATTTTTAGGGGCGCCTGGGTGGCTCAGTTGGTTAAGCGACTGCCTTCGGCTCGGGTCATGATCCCAGAGACCCAGGATCGAGTCCCACATCGGGCTCCCTGCTCTGCGGGAAGCCTGCTTCTCCCTCTCTCACTCCCTCTGCTTGTGTTCCCTCTCTGGCTGTGTTTCTCTCTGTCAAATAAATAAAAAATCTTTAAAAAAAAAAATTTTTTTTTAATATTTTGGAGAAAAGATGCAGTGCCACTTGTGGATCAAAAATGATTTTGACAGGCGCCTGGGTGACTCAGTCGTTAAGCATTGGCCTATAGCTCCAGTTGTGATCCTGGAGTGCTGGGATCGAGCCCCGCATCGGGCTCCCTGCTCAGTGAGGAGCCTGCATCTCCCTCTCTCACTCCCCCTGCTCCTGTTCCCTCTCTCATTGTGTGTCTGTCAAATAAATAAAGAAAATCTTAAAAAAAAAAATGATTTTGAGGGGCGCCTGGCTGGCTCAGTCACTGGAGCATGTGATTCAGTCCCGGGGTTATAGGTTCAAGCTCCATGTTGGGTATAGAGACTACTTAAAAATAAAATCTGGTTTTTTAAAAGATTTTATTTATTTGTCAGAGAGAGCACAAGCAGGGGAAGAGGCAGGCAGAGTGAGAGGCAGAAGGAGACTCCTCGCCAAGCAAGGAGCCAGATGTGAGACTCCATCCCAGGACTGTAGGATCATGACCTGAGCTGAAGGCAGACTTAACCAATGGAGCCACCCAGGTGTCCCTTAAAAATAAAATCTTGGGGCGCCTGGGTGGCTCAGTCATTAAGCGTCTACCTTCAGCTTGGGTCATGATCCCGGAATCCCAGGATCAAGCCCCGCCCGCATGGGTCTCCCTGCTCAGCAGGAAGCCTGCTTCTCCCTCTCTCACTCCTCCTGGTTGTGTTCCCTCTCTCGCTGTGTTTCTCTCTGTCAAATAAATAAAGTCTTTTAAAAAATAAAAATAAGATCTTAAAAGAAAATTATTTTGGCCCCATATCCTCGCTGGAAAATGAAAACCTAAGTGTTGAGAGTTAAGAAAATTCCAAGAAGTGTAATAGATTATATCCAAATCACGTCACCCTCATTCCTGGCTCTTAGATTTTTCCCAGGCGATGTTCGTACTTTCGAAACCGTGGCATAACTCTTAATCTCCTACCCAGTGTTTTTTCCTTAACCTCCCACACTACTGCATCCTGGCTGCTTATTAGAGTCACCTGGAGAGCATAAAAATCATAAAAATGAATTATAACTTTTTTAAAAGTCCTGGGTCCCAGCCCCTATGATTCTGATTATTAGGTGTGAGGTGGGGGCGCAGCCATGTTAAACATTCTCCAGGGGACTGTCGTGTGCAGCAAGGGTGGAGAGGCACTACTCGAGAATGATGGTTTTGTACAGAAGCAAAGTCTGGGCTTCGTAGCCATGTTTTGGTGTGGGCGGCAAGCGTTCTTTTTCCTGGTCTGGTCCATGCTATGTACATATCAGTGCATAATGCAAAACCCACCGGGGCCTCTGTGTGTCAGTGACTGGTTTTCTCTGGCCTTTAGTCTAATTCTCTAACCTTTTGTTCCTGAGGCATCTTGCACAAAGCCTAGAATTCCATTGAGCAGAAGCTCTCAGGAGAGTGACCTTTCCTTCCCCTCTGGGCAACTCAAGCTGGACCTGAAGCTGGGTGACCTGGCTGAGCCTGGGGTAATGCAGGATGCCCTAAAAGCAAACCGGTGCCCCAAAGGAAAGCCAAACCTTACTGCCAGCCAGGAGCCAGTTACAGCTCCCCTCCTCCTTGCCCAGGCTCCATCCAAATAAACAACGTTGATGGTGCGGGGAAAAGGTCACATTTTCTCCACAGCCTCCTCGTGTGCATTAGATCTGCTAGTAACTGCCGGTTTCAAAGCAGAGTTTGCAGAGGGAAACTTCACAGGCACAGGTCTGAATTCTACCTGTGTCCTTGAGCCAATCGTTGAAACCACCCTAAAGCCCCTTTCCGTAATTTGTTTGTTTGGTTTTTTGTTTAAGTAGGCTCCACATTGGAGCCCAGTGCGGGGCTTGAACTCCTGACTCCGAGATCAAGACCTAAGCTGAGATCAAGAGTCGGATGGGGGGGGGGGGGGCAAAAAAAAAAAAAAAAAAGAGTCAGATGTTCAGCCAACAGCGCCACCAGGCACCCCTAGTCCCCCTAACTTATAAACTGGGTCTAATAACCCTACCTCAGAGGATTAAGTGAGATAATGTGTGTGGAGGGCTTAGCACAGACAAGCACAGTAAACACTCAGGAAACAGTGAGCCTTCTGCAGGCATGGTCTGATCCCATGTGGGAGGCGGGAGGCCCCTGGACGGGACAGGCCCCCTCAGCAGGGTGTCTGCACGGAGAGCCCCAAGGGCCAGGAGGGTGGAGCCCTTTCCCCACACGAGGTCACGGAGTACACTTTGAAAGCTGGGATTGTAATCACCTTTTAAGGACAAAGCTCCGGATCTCCTCTCCCACGAGCCGAGGCCCGCTGCCTTTGCACACACTCCGGCCATTTTTCCTGCCTTCTTTGTTCTATTTCCGTGCCTGTGGGGGTGAAGGAAAGCTGCTGCCTTCCTCAGGTTGCTATTTAAAGACGTTCTGAAAGACGCCGCCAGGGTTGCTCTGAGCAGTGCTGCTCCCTGGCCGCGGTGAGCCGGCTGTCCCCCGTGGGCTCCGGGCTCCCGCCCCTGGAAGCCTTAGCCACCCGCGAAGCACGCCGCAGCCTAAGCGAGCCTCCCAGCGCGTGGTTAGGGATTGTGTAGCCGAGTCCAGCCGCCTGCTTTCTGGTCAGGACTTCTGAGCCATCACCCCTCCCAGGGGTTAACCGCACTGGCCAACTCCTTATTCTTCACTGGAAATCACCCGTGATCCTTCCTGCTTCGCCGTCCCACCCCTGCTCCAGTTTGCCCTCCAGAGACCCTCCCCGTCTGAAAGCCAGACACGATCCAGAAAGGGTAAAAGTGCCATTTATCTCTAGGTCTAGCAGAGAAAAATACTTTGGAAATAAAAAGGGTTTTGAAAAGCGCAGTAACCTCCAGTTAATAATAATTCTACCCTGAACTTCAACATGCTTGAGATTCTCTGTCAGGGATGGATAGAAATCTCTTAGATATTAGTAATCTGGTCCTTCTTTACCAACTTTCCCCTCTCCGCCAGGGAGGTGTCTCAAAAGCCCAGACTTTCTATTTGAATCAGTCCTGATTTCTTTTTCACATACACCCATCAAAGTGAAGGTTTGGGTTTTATCAGTGAAGCATTTATTCTTCTTCAGGCCAGGGCTCCCTGGATGAGGTCCAAATTGCCTGCCTCTGTGGTGTTTCTCCAATGTATTAGTTTCCTGGCCATTATCTTAGAGAGGCTGCTCGCCTCCCAGACCGCAGAGCTGTCCCGTCTGCTTGTCCCGCCCAGCTCTTTCCAGTGCCCCCAGCCCTGCGGCCCCCAGCCCTGCGGCGGAGCACGGTCAGCGGCCCCAGCCGTCCAGGACCGCCGCTGGCCCTGAGTTCTGCACTCAGACTACATTAAATCTCTTTACCTCTTCTTACGCCTTTTTTTCTAATTCTTCTCCATTTATTCATCTCCCTGACACCTTACTGTGGGCCTCTACTCTCTTTCATTTTCAGAGCCGTACCTTTCTCCTCATTTTCTTGGCTCCGTGGTGGTAAACCCAACTGTGTCAATGTCGGAGTAATGATAGCAACAATGCTTTGAATTATACATCCCTTGCTTATCATAGCAGGCTACTCTCACATGCATTATCTCTTTTGATCCCACAGTCAACTTGTAAGGTAGGCAGTGTACTTTCTGCTTCCCACTTGGGCAGAGGGGAAATAAGAACCCCTTGAAGAGGTAGAATAGTGTAGCAGTTCCAAAAGGACA
The DNA here is from genome assembly GCA_004023965.1 of Spilogale gracilis. Lineage (NCBI taxonomy): Eukaryota > Metazoa > Chordata > Mammalia > Carnivora > Mephitidae > Spilogale > Spilogale gracilis. Next base: position 113,416 of record PITA01002441.1, read on the forward strand.
TTGGCTCCAAGTGAGGCTGCCCGGGTTTGAACCCCGGCTCTGCCCGTCACTAGCTGTGCGGCCTGGGGCATCAGGGGATAATGATGGTGCCTCTCTCATGGTGGTGTTGTGAGGAGTGAGTGACTGACGGTAGAGAAGATGCCTAAAACCAAAGCTGGCACGTAACAGGTTTCATGTAAGGGTTAGCTGTTGTTATTATATATTCATTCATTTACTTGTCCAAAATTTGCTACACTTCCGAGCTGCTCCATTGCCAGGCTCTGTCCTCGGCCTCACTAAACAGAGACTAACAAGAAGGACACGGAGATTACAGTACTTGTGGGGGAGACTGACAAACCCCCACTTACTTAGCACTCACCAGATGCAAGTCTTTGTGCTTGGATCTTTATAGACATTAGCTCTCATTCTTACAACAACCTTAAAAGGAGGCAATGTTACTCCATTTTACAGTTGACATCACTGGGGTTCTGAGAGCTGAAGCCGTGGGCTCCAGATTCCCTGGCTAGTGATTGGGAACACCATCATTCCCCTCACCTGCTTCACCTGCCTCTGAGCCGTTGTTTCAGCTCTGCATGTCTGTCTCCCTGCTCCGGAGGTGAGCTCCCGAAGAAAGGGCACAGGTCCTCGTTACCCAGAGTGCTTAGCAAACCTCCTGCACACAGTTTGGGAAAAGGTGGCTGAGTTGTGCTCTGTCGACGATCCCTGACTCCCTGTACTTAGTCCCATCTGTCCACTCTCAATTCCCTCAGCCACCAACTCAGTCACTGGTCTTAACACCGAGAGACGGTGGTCAAACTGAGGACCCTTAGTAGTTGGCCTGTGGCTTCCTGACAGATTCCCACTACACCAAATCCTTTATTCTAACATGTTGTAAACATAACCAGTCAGATTCTGGGGTCTCCTCTTCTGGGTGCCAGTCTAGAGAATCTTTTTGTCTGCCGGGCGGGTTTCCACCACTAACTCCAGTCTCTGCCCTCCTGTTCTCCTGTCTGCCCGTCCCTTTTATTTCAACGTCTGACTTCCCTGTTTCTGTCCTTGTGCCCAATATTTATCAGCCACAAAGGAGCCACAATGGATGGGTGATAAGACTGTACAGAATTGAACTTTCCTTCCTTCTGATCTTTTTTTTTTTTTGCCTCACCTGTTGGTGCTATGGGAAGATGAATCTCTAAGTACAATTAGTGTATGCTAGCATTTAACTTTTTTATCCTTTTGTATTTAGCAACCCATTTCCCCCTTAAATATGAGAAATTATAGATGGAAAATCCTCTGCTAGATAGCATCTTTGCAGGACTTTTATTTCTGTAAATGTCTTACTTGGGACCATTTGTGTTGTGTCTTATCGATCCCACATGCTAACAGAAGAATAGCAGTTTCATCCACCTAAGTTCTCTTCGTGAAAGAATCACCTGGAAGTTTAATAACTTTTAAAATATTAAAATAGGGCCACCTGGCTGGCTTGGTTGGCAGAGCATGCAACTCTTGATCTTGATGTCATGAGTTCAAGCCCCATGTTTGATGTAGAGATTACTTATAAAGAAATGAAACTTAAAAAGATGGATAATAAAATACAAAAATAATTTCTGAAAACTGTAAATGAATCTACTAATTACTCAGTGTCTTCACTAATGGAGCTTGTGTTAGGTAGTTTTTGACTAGAGACTTTTTTTTCTTCCTCTTTCAGATATTCTGGGCTGTGGTTATATTGTTTTTATGATCATGTGGTTATATTGCTTTTATAATCAAATAAATAAATGCATTTAGGAATTAAAAAGAAGAAAGACATTTGCCATTTATTTCTTCTTTTGATCTCAACTCATAGATGTAACAACCACTTCTAGGATGTTCCAGGTCAAGCTCATTGAAAGAGTCAAACACTTTTCCATTGAAAGTGCACCTGTGTGCCCAAGGCAGTCTTTTGCTCACACCGTTTCCTTATTAGTATGCCCTGCCTCGTCTGGTCTTTTCTAAGCCACGTCTAACTCTAAAGACTGCCCTTGTCCCCGAAGCATCAACTTGTGTGTTTCAGGGAAAGGAACTGGTGCCTGGAGAGGAAGGGGGAGGAGTGTGTGTGTGTGTTGTAGAGGCCACTTTTAGGGAACAGGCTTGAGCGATGGATACCTGAGTAAGGGAAAAGGGCCCACAGTGAATGCAAGCAGGCTCACTAGACAACGCACCTCAGAATATCCCTAAGCCCTAGGTGGCCAGTGGGCTACTTACAAGCCGGCACAGGTACCAAAAAAAGGAAGATTCCATATGTTCACGTACCTCCTCACTTCCTCTCCTTAACTACAGTCCCGCACCCCACCTCCTCCTGGCAGACAGTCTCTCTTTTGCTGTCCTGCCTGTTGCTCCCCTCGCAGTGTATTCAGGAAACTTCTGTCTCCTTTGTTCTGCCTTGGGTGAGTTCTTTCACCACCTGTATGTGGGCCTCCACCCATTCCGATCCCACCGCGCGTGTGTGTGCGTGTGTGTGTGTGTGTGTGTGTGTGTGTTGCATACGAACTCTAAATTGCTCTAAGAAAACACCTGAACCCCACCCCTTTCCAAAGACTTTTCAGACTAAGAATCTGGGTACTTGCTTAAGATATCCCTGGCCTAAGAACTTCTCAGGTGGTGGAAGTATTTCTTTCAACCATCAGCTAAAAAAAGCTAAGCCAGATCTCTTGTGGATGCAGTGCACCCACCCCACTCACACCTGTACCCCCTCTGCCTTTCCCTGGAGTCCTTGGGCCTCGATGTGGAGGGCGGGGATGAAGAGCAGGTGTGTTGAATTCTTAATGAAAGGTTTCCTCCATGGGATTGCCTGTATCCTGCCCCCCACAGTGGCCTCTGTGAGTAACTTTACCTTTGAACTCTCCTTGTAGTCAACCTCTGATCCATGGGATTTGGTGACAATCCCCGGCTGGCAGGAAGCTTTGATCCTTGGGGAGTCCAGAGGAAGTCCTTGTGATGTGTGGGATCCCCAGTGTTACAGGGATTGGGAAGAAGCCTTTCCAGGATGGGTTGCTAAAATAGACCCATTAATTAAGAAGGAGCCTTTGCCTAACAGTTACCCAAAAAAGGAGATCCGGTAACTGATACCAAGGAGCCCAGGGCCCCTCAAGTATGAAGTGGTGTTTGCACAAGCATTATTGTTATTTTAAGGACACGGCAGCGCCAAGGGGAAAATTCCTCTGCACACCAGGAAGGAGCAGAGCACCTTAGCAGAATAGAATGCCTTTTTAACAAGTAGAAGCTAACCTTATTTTGAATGTTAAGAGGCTCTAGCAAAAATTCTCAAAGATATTTCTGAGTAGGTGAAAGATTCCTCTAGAAGAAGAAGAAAAAAGATGACCTTGTAATAAACAGTGAGAACTCTAGAATTTCTCTGTAAGAGACACTTTGGGCTGAACGCCATTGGGAAGAGTGTCAGGAGACTTGTCTTTATAGTCCCGTAACAAGCACGCCAAGTTTGCTTAGAATCATTTGAGGTGTCTTGAGGCTGCGGGGACTTGCTAAAGGTTCCCCAGGCCACTCCGTGGTGCCACCCTTTGGCTACAGGTAAAGGTCAGAGTAAAACCCCTATCACAGGGTAGGGAGATGTTCTTCCCCCACCCACCTCCACAGGCAGAAATCACTTCCTTTGCTTCCACAGAAGCGTAGAGCTTATCGCCTAGAGAGATCATACTGTTCTGGGGTGTGTGCGTGTGTGCGTGTGTGTGTGTGTGTGTGTGTGTGTGTGTGTGGCTGCCTCCGCACGAGGCCGTAGCTGCCAGGGGGTAGGGTTCGTGCATTATTCATCCGTTTATCACCAGCACACTGCCTGGGCACGAAGAAGGCCCTTAATAATGATTATTGGATGAGTGAGTAATCATGAGGCAGTAGCTCTAGGGAGTCAGCCTCTTTCGGGAATCTCCTATTCACTCTTGCAGCCTCAAGGAAAGAGAGGTTACCAAAGGGCAGTGGGGATAGCACCCCTTGCACCCCCGGCCCCCCAGGCTGCATGCGCCTGTGCTGGGAGACGCGCTTCCGTTACATCTCGGCGGCTCCCTGCCCCACACGTGGGACAGCATGTCTGTGAGGTGTGCCCACAGTGCTCAGGCACCTTCTGGCGACACTGGGCAAGGAGCAGGGCCAGCTGCACAGTATGTGGGGCCCAGTACAAAGTGCATATGGGGGATCCCTGGTTCAAAAAATAAGGAAAACATGCTATTAATGGTGTAGCAATACAAAGTTTTTTCCTTTCTTTCACCATTTCTTTCCCTCAACTTCTCATTTTTCTATTACTTGCTGTTAATGTTAATGTTGTTCTAAGTAGAGAAATTTTTTATTTCTTTTTTATGATTTGATTTATTTAACAGACAGAGAGAGAGCACAGGCAGAGGGAGTAGCAGAGGGAAAGTGAGAAGCAGGCTCCCCGCTGAGCCGGGGGCCCGATGCAGGACTTAGTCCCAGGACCCTGAGATTCTGATGTGAACTGAAAGCAGACACCTTCCTGACTGAGCCGCCCAGGTGCCCTACGTAGAGAAAATTTTAAATGTGAAATTAGTAGCCTGAATTTTACACTTCATCTTTATATTATGCAATGCCACTTTTAAATGCAAATATAAGATCATTTAACTCATGGGACACCTGGGTGGCTCAGTCAGTTGAGTGTCCGTCTCTTGGTTTTCACTTAGATCATGGTGTTAGGGTCATGAGATTAAGCCCTCCATTGGGCTCCACACTCAGCACTGAGTCTCCTTGGGATTCTTTGTCCTTCCTTCTCCCTCCCTCTCTGTTCCTCTCCCCCAACCCCCCATCCCAGTGTGTCCATACACTTTCTCTCTCTCTCTCATAAATAAAATCTTTTAAAAAAAAAGCATTTAATTCATATGTGGAATCACCAAAATTACACAAATTGTATCCTGTAACTTATATGCACATATGTATTTCCTTCTCAGCAGAACAGTGGAAATGGCACAAGACTAGCTCATCTGCTTTTATTTCACTTCTTTTTTTTTTTTTTTTTTTAAGATTTTACTTATTTGACAGAGAGAAACACAGCGAGAGAGGGAACACAAGCAGGGGGAGTGAGGGAGGGAGAAGCAGGCTTCCCGCCGAGCAGGGAGCCCGAGGTGGGACTCGATCCCAGGTCTCCAAGATCATGACCTGAGCTGAAGGCAGTCGCTTAACCAACTGAGCCACCCAGGCGTCCCTATTTCACTTCTTGATAAGTGCACATTCTGCCAGCACTCTTTACCTTCATCTTACCGGTGAATAAGAAAGGACTGAAAGGAACAAAGAACTGTGTATTGTCCTATTTCCCATATATCATCAGTTTCAGAGTAAATGGTTGGCTAAACAGGGTACCTTACTCATCCATGTTTCTTAGAAAGCCACTGTCTTCCTTCTGTGTTTGAAGCAAGTTCTGGTTCAAATGGAAAGTATGGCCTCTCCGGGTTCTCAGTGCCTCCAAGTGCTCAGTCGTGAATGTAACAAACATGCAGCCCCTTTTACTGGCCTCAGGTCTTGCTGCTGAACTCCGGATCCCTCAGAATTCTGTGCTCATGGGGCCCGGCAGACACTGTGTATGGGGTGCAGTGGCAGAGAATGGAGGACACACGTGTCGGGCATATCTCATCTACTCACACTGAGGCTCCTTTGTCCCACTGTACTTCCCTTACAAAATACAAATGCGAAGATACAGTTATTAAGAATTTTAAGATGACTGGACGCCTGGGTGGCTCAGTCACTTAAGTGTCTGCCTTCAGCTCAGGTCCTGATCCCAGGGTTCTGGGATCGAGTCCCACATCGGGCTCCTTGCTCAGCAGGGAACCTGCTTCTCCCTCTGCCTGCTGCTCCCCCTGCTTGTGCTCACTCTCTCTCTCTCTCTCTCTCTCTGACAATAAATAAATAAAACATTTTGAAACAAAACAAAAAAGATTTTTAAGATGACTGTAGCAGATCGTTGAACCAAGCATGTGGCCCTCTTGACTGAGGGACCTAATATGACTGCTCGGATCACACACCCATGAAGCAAGCCTGGTTGTCTGGCATTGTTTCAAAAGATGTTCTTAGAATTTTTAGTTTTTACTGAGTGAGAAACTGGCCAGGAGTAGCATGAGCTCCTGTCATTTCTGCTCACCATCTCTAGTTCACTTCCTTTTCCTAAAACATGACCTCTGTTTCCTATAACCTTTCTTTATACTCTCTCTATGCTCTGTTAGGACACTTACTGTATTTTGTTCTGTAACCTTTATTTATGTGTATGACTTACCTTCCCTACCAGACAGTAAGCCTTTAAAGTCAGGTTCTTTTTTTTTTTTTTTAATTATGATGCTGGAAGTGAAATTCAAATTTTGAATGTAAGTGGAATTATTAAAAAAACAGCTGACAGCAGCAATGTTGGCGCTGCCACTGGGAAACTCTAAATATGCAACCACAGGATCTTAGCAAAGGTGAACTTATACATAAATGAGAACAGTGTTTTTGACTAAAATAATGACGCTAATCCCAGAGAAAGCAACGTCCCTACAAAATTTTGCATTAAAGGAACCTTCAGAGATCCTTCAAGACATTAAATGCACAAAGGATTAAATGGTAGAAGCTGACTCAAATTTAGAAAGGAGCATGAAAATGCTTCAAAAATAAGAAGGGTACTAAAGTCAGGTTCTTTATCTCTTCTACCTATCAAATGGTGTTATGGAAAACCTTTGCGTAGGGGCGCCTGGGTGGCTCAGTTGTTAAGTGTCTGGCTGGTCATGATTCCAGGGTCCTGGGATCAAGCCCCGCATCGGGCTCCCTGCTTTGTGGGAAGCCTGCTTCTCCCTCTCCCACCCACCCCCCGCCTGTGTTCTCTCTCTCTGTATGTTTCTCTCTGTCAAATAAATAACTAAAATCTTGGAAAGAAAGAAAAAAAAAAAACCTTTGCCTAGTAGTTAATTCAGTGAGGCAAAAGCTTATTTATTCTTTAGTAGGTAATATATTCGTAAAATACAATATTAAAAAGGTACAAGAGTATATAATCCCCCCATATCTCTCTCCAGTTACCGTCCCTGGAGGCAGATAGTTTTGTTTGGTTGGTTTTTTTGAGATTTTATTTATTTATTTGACAAGGGGAGACCTGGGATCATGACCTGAGCCGAAGGCAGGCGCTTAACCGACTGAGCCACCAGGTGCCCCGGCAGCCAGTTTCTTAATATATTTTTTCTCAGAGATAATAGTCCATGTTTATAGTACATAGGCTATTATATATATTTACTACATGGTTTCTATGAAAAAACACAAGCCCCACATCAGGCTCCCTGCTTTGTGGGAAGCCTGCTTCTCCCTCTCTCACTCGCCCTGCTTGTGTTCCCTCTCTAGCTGTGTTTCTCTCTGTCAAATAGGTAAATAAAATATTTTAAAAACCACACACACAATAGTGATAGTTGGATGTGTACATTCTTCTATTTCTTTGTTTCTGATCTTCCTCCTTTTTGGAAATTATACGTTGGCGTAGACTTGAGGGTACAGCCGTTGCTTGAAGTTCCAAAGTACAGAGAGGGACACCTGACTGGCTCAGTCAGTTGAGCATGTGGCCCTTGCTCTCAGGGTCATGAGTTCAAGCCCCACGTTGGTCATGGAGCCTACTTTAAAAAAGTAAAATAAACAATCCTTTAAAAATAAATAAATAAAACAAAGTGGTGAGAGGAAAAGTTTTAGAGACCTTATGAACCAATTATTGTCAAAGATGCTTGCATATCATGACATCAACCCAATTTGATTCATGTTAGGTGGCATTATTAATAAAGAGAAACAATACAGCAAAGCATAATGGTTAAGATTATAGGCCCTCTTCCAAGCAAAATACAAAATCCAGAAACCATAAAAGAAAAATCAATAAATTTAACTACATCAAAAATGCAGATTTTGGGCACCTGGGTGGCCCAGTGGGTTAAAGCCTCTGCCTTCGGCTCAGGTCATGATCTCAGGGCCCTGGGATTGAGGCCCGAATCGGGCTCTCTGCTCAGCAGGGAGCCTGCTTCCTCCTCTCTCTCTGCCTGCCTGTCTGCCTACTTGTGATCTCTCTCTCTGTCAAATAAATAAATAAAATCTTTAAGAAAAAATGCAGATTTCTCCACTGGAGAAAAATTTCACAAAGAAAAAATGCCAACTATGACAAACAATATTTTCAACTTATAATAACTAATAGACCTTTTTTTTTTAAGATTTTATTTATTTATTTGACAGAGAGATAACAACTATGCAGAGAGGCAGGCAGAGAGAGAGAGGAGGAAGCAGACTCCCTGCTGAGCAGAGAGCCTGATGCAGGCCTCGATCCCAGAACCCTGAGATCATGACTGAGCTAAAGGCAGAGGCTCAACCCACTGAGCCACCCAGGTGCCCTTTTTTTTTTTAAGATTTTATTTATTTATTTGACAGAGACACAGCAAGAGAGGGGACACAAGCGGGGGGAGCAAGAGAAGGAGAAGCAGCCTCCCACTGAGCAGGGAGCTTGACACAGGGCTTGATCCCAGCACCCTTGTCCAGCCGAAGGCAGACACTTAACAACTGAGCCACCCAGGTGCCTGAGACTTTTTTTTTTTAAGTAGTCTTCCTGCCCAATGTGGAGTCCAGCGCAGGGCTTGAATTTGCGACCCTGAGACCTGAGCTGAGATGAAGAGTCGGACACTTCACTGACTGAGCCACCCTGAGACTTATTTTTTAATATGTGCTTTTTTGTACTGTATTACCTTTTCAATAAAAAATAAGAACACAGGCTGTGGATGTTTAAAATCTGGCTCCCCCATTTTTTTTAGCTGAGTAATCTTGGGATGTTATGTAACCCTCTAATCTTCTGTATTTTTATCTATAAAATGGGGCTATTATCTTTCCTTTATATGACTCGCATAAAAATCGGATAATATATGAAAAATCCCTCGTACAGTACCTGATCCAAAAATAGTAGTAAAGAGCCATAGACCAGAAGAAATATCACAGGGAGCTACAGACAAGTCCCGTGACACCCCTGACCTAGTGTCTTCAGTCTCTAGTTCGGCCAGCTGATCCCTAAGGCCTCTTACTCTGAGTCTGCCTGTTCTTTTGAGACCTGCTACCTGCTAAAAGTTGTAACTCCAAGGTCAGGAGGGTTTTGGAGGAAATTAGGAGCTCCTGGGAGCAGATGTTCTGGCATGCTCCCAGCTCCATACCAGAGCCAAGGTGAGAGCATTGCTCGTGAAAGATGGGTGTGGCCCTATCCACACAGCCCTCCCTTGTTTCCTGTTGCAACGTTGCAATTGAAAAAAAAATTATAGTGACTTGAAGAAGGGCATGGAGATGGAATTGGGGTAGAAAATTTTTAAAGCAGCGGCAATGAGAGGCTTGCTTGCTGAAGAGATAGCCTTCTGCGTTTCATAAGGTAGATGCCCGCAGATGGGTGTCCGCAGAGGACTTTGTGGGAGCCTGAGAGGAAGATGCTGGTAATTGTGCTCTAGGAGTAACCCTATCTGGGCACCACGACCTGTCTGTGACCCTGAGGGCTGTGCCATGCTTTGGAGGGAACGGAGGGGCCTGGGATCTCTACTTTGGCCTGGGGATGAAAGAGAATAGTCGTCCCAAAGGCCAGTGTAGTGAAGTGTCAGGGGTCATGAGAAAGCCTAAAGGAAGCCTGTCTCAGTACAACTACCCCTGCTTCCGTCTGAGGAGGCCATGCATGCCTAATCTTCAGGGAGCCTGTGAGTTTCCTCTCAGAACTTCTCAGGCAGGAGAAGGTAGATAGGTCTTTCTGAGAAATTTTGGCCCAATAGACCATCATGACTCTGTTTCTCTCATGCAGGTGCTGAGGGATGTCCTCAAGGATCTCTACCACCTGCTGAAACACGTGGTACACTTGGAGCCTGATGACGTGGCCCAGCTCCATGCCCAGCTGGCCCTTGAAGAGCTGGATGAGATCATGAGAAATTTCCTCTTCCCACCCCAGAAGCTGGAGAAAAAGATTGTGGTCCTGCCGTAGACCTAGCTCAAAGGACATCGAGGAGGTAGAGGACCAAGCAGCCAGCAGTGCCCAAACGTTCCAGCAGGTGGCCCCACTGCCTCTTTGGTGCTGGCAATATGGCTGACCCTGGATGGCTTTGGTGGTTTGTGTCTTCAGGCTGACCTTCCTAAAGCATCCATTTAGCCATTCTTCAACTGGCCTGGAGCATGTGTCCTTAGAAGACAAAAGATTACAGATCTCATTTAGTTGCACATTTTTCAGAGTCCTGTAGCATTTAGAGAAGGAAGTCTGGAAGTCTACTTGATGGAAGTATATTTTTAACATGACTTGTAGAATTCGACTAAATGGCCATTCTTTTCTTGTCACTTGAACTGAAGACGCTCATCACCTGCCTAAGTGGCACATGTGTCACATATCTTGACAGTCTTCTGTGGTGAGACTGTTCTTCCTTGTGATAATGAGGAGCAGCCAGAGCTAGTCATCCTTGGCTGCTCAAGAGGCAGATAAGAGCACAGAAATGTATTTGGAGGCAGGGAAGGGAAGGAAACTGTTATCAAAACATGCAAAATGGAATAAAATTCTTTTGGCTAGAAAGAACAGGTCTGAATCTGGTCTTCTGCTACTGAGATGGGAAGCTATGGCACTGAGGAGGATTTGATCTCCAGAAAGAGAGTCAAGCTGGTTGAATCTTCCAGAGACGAAGGGTAAGCCCTTTGCTTGTCCTCCTGAGCTATTCTTTTAGCTCCCCCCACTACTGTTTTCACTAAGTTGCCCTAATTGTAGGACAAAGAGTCACAAACATCTCAGATGAGAGAGTTTATATTTTGCATTTGACCCCTCTGCTTCTTGAGGGAGGAATGCTTAGACAATGAGTTGATTAAATGTGCACTGGAAAGCGGGTAGCATATTGATGACGTGATGCCAGGTTTTTTGAAATCGTGTCAGATGTAGCACTGTGGACTCGTCTTTATTTATTTATGTATTTTGGCAACTGAATTTGACTGCAGCTAAAAGAGAAGACTGAGGCATCTGGGTGGCTCAGTCAGTTAAGCACCTGACATCAGCTCAGATCATCATCTCAGGGTCCTGGGATTGAGTCCTACATTGGGCTCCATACTCAGTGAGGAGTCTGCTTGTCCCTCTGCTCCTCCCCCTGCTTGTATTCTCTCCCCCCCTCCAAACAAATAAAATCTTAAAAAAAAAAAGAGAGAGAGAGAGAAGACAAAAGGGAGAGACAGGCTTACTGCTTCGGACAAGCCCTCCCCGATGTCCACACCTGGACAAGGCTAACTCAGAGCTGCTTGGCCAGTCCTCGGCTTTGCGGAGCGAGGTGCACAATTTTAGCTCCACTCCCTGGGGTAACCAGGTCTAGGGCAACCAAAAAACAGCTTCCCCAAACTCGCGGGTAGCTGGAGGGGCTGTGTACCAGCGTGCCCATTTGCCAGTTACCAACAGGCTGTTTCTCTGGCCAGAGCACAGAGGAGGTTCTTGGCTTAGAACCACATTTGTGGTGGGCATTCCTTTAAATAAAGTGTCCTTCTGGGCACCTGGCTGGTTCAGTCAGAAAAGTGTGTAATTCTTGATCTCAGAGTCATGAGTTCAAGCTCCACAGTGGGTATGGAGCCTATTTAAAATAATAAATATACAAAAACTAACTAACTAACTAAATAAATAAATAAAGTGCCCTTCTTACAGATACAGGTCATAAGGTAGCTCAATAAGCAAAGAATTAGAACAAAGGCAATTAGATCTTTGTTTTTAAGATTTTATTTATTCATGAGAGACAGAGAGAGAGGCAATGAGAGAAGGAGGCTCTCCACTGAGTAGGGAGCCCCATGCAGGACTCAATCCCAGAACCTCAGGATCATGACCTGAGCTGAAGGCAGGTTCCCAACCATCTGAGCCACCCAGGTTCCCCAGTTAGATGTTTTTGAGAAATAGTATCATTTAGCTTGGGGAGCTGTATTTTTTTCCATTCTCTAAATCAGATGTCTAGAAAATCAGGTTTGGGGCTTTCAAATCACAGAAGAATCTCCTTGGAACCAGCTAGATATTCCCTGAAAATTCGTGCCTTTAGCTAGACGCCATATTGACCACCTTATTTCGACTGAGAAACTGTAGTCTGAAAACTATTCTCCTAGGGAGTGCCTCGAGAAGCAATCTAGTGCCTGTATCTCCATTTATAAATTGCCTCTTAATTTGAATTCTTTGACAAGTGGCTAAAAGCATCTATTCTTTATTGATTTTGATGGATTCCATTTCAGAGAATGACCTTTTCTGACCTTGTTACTGAATTCAAGGGAAAGACACCATAATTCTCCTAAACATGACCAAAATATTAAAAAGTTTCCAAATTTATATTTATAAATTTATTTCACATATATAATACTTATATGTATAAAATCCCATCCTTGGGAACCAAGAGCATGAGAATTAAGAACTTCAGGATAGGTGGTGCCTGGGTGGCTCAGTTGATTAAGCAACTGCCTTCGGCTCAGGTCATGATCCCGGAGACCCGGGATCAAGCCCCACATCGGGCTCCCTGCTCAGCGGGAAGCCTGCTTCTCCCTCTCTCACTTCCTCTGCTTGTGTTCCCTCTCTAGCTGTATTTCTCTCTGTCAAATAAATAAAATCTTTAAAAAAAAAAAAAAGAAAAAAGAACTTCAGGATAGGAGTACCTGGTTGGTTCAGTCAGAGGAACATACGACTCTTGATCTCAGGGTCATGAGTTTGAGCCCCATGTTGGCTATAGAGATACTAAAAACATAAGTAAATTTAAAAATAAAAAGCCACCATCTGGGTGGCTCAGTCGTTAGGCATCTGCCTTCGGCTCAGGTCATGATCCCAGAGTCCCGGGATCGATCCCTGCCTTGGGCTCCCTGCTCGACGGGAAGCCTGTTTCTCCCTCTCTCGCTCTCCCTGCTTGTGTTCCCTCTCTAGCTGTTTCTCTCAGTCAAATAAATAAATAAAATCTTTTTAAAAATTAAGGTTAATAAAAATACAAAGGAAGGGAGGAAGAAAAGAAGGGAGGGAGGGAAGGAGCCAGGGTGGGAGGGAGGCAGGCAGGCACGGAACTCCATGACAGGTGCCAGGAGCTGCAGCGATGCTTCCGGTTCTACAGAATATGGAATAGCAATGTCCTCGGGCTTGCTGCCACCTGTGCCCTCCTTCAGGGCCACCTTCTCTCTGCTGCCCTTCCAGTCTGCTCCCTTATCTGTCCTCCCGAACTTGCCTTGTCCTCTCCCCTTTGGTCCCTTCCATTGCCCAGCCGTCTGCCATGCAGACTCCCCTGGATGTCCATGTGGTCTTTTACTTGGCCTGGTCCTGCCTTCTCTCCCTCCTTTCCCTTCCCAGTTGCTTGCTCCTGTTTCCAGAGCTGCTGTCCACAGCTCCTTGGCCTACAGAGGATGGCTCTAATAGCAAGAGATAAGGCTGCAGCCAAGCCGCATGTCTACTGCCTGAGCATCGACTGCTTGTTCAGGTGACTTCCGTGTGGTTCTTCCTCCTCAGCCTGTACCCTTCTACAAGCCCTGTTACTTAATCAGAAATCTCCTGACCTTCACTTTGCTCCTTACCATCTCTCCGTACTTGCTAATACTCCTCTCCTTTCTTCACCTGTCTCCTCCATTCCTTTACCTTCCCTGTGGTCTGCTCACCCGTCTGCTTCAAAGGGCCAAGGTGCCAGGGCCTGGAGGTTAGCAGAGCAAATCACAGCAGCAATGACAGCCATTTACTGAGCACCTACTCTGCGCCAGATGCCATCCCGGGCACGGAGAACAGCGTTGTGAACACAGCAGACCAAAGCCTGCCCTCTGGGGAAGTTCCCATTGTACTGGAAGGAGACAGACAATAAAGAAGATAAGCGATACAGGAGACAGAATGTCAAGTAAGGTTAAATGCTGTGGAGGAAAATTAAGTTGGGAAGTTGGATGCAGAGCATTTGGGGATGGGGACTGTATGTTTAGATCAGCTGTTTAGAAAGGCCTCACTGAGAAGTTGGTATTTGTGTAAAGATCAGAAGGAGGTGAGGGAGTGACCAGGAACAGGTTGGGGGGTGGAGGGGGGAGAATTCCAGACAGAGCAAATGACAAGTCCACAGGCCTGGAGCTGAGTGTGTCCCGCAGGTCTGAGGATGGGGCTGGGAGCCTTATGGACCAATCTCAGCAGGGGGGGGGGGAGGGGGGGCGGCCCCTTCAGCTTCTTTTTGTCAAGTGCTTGAGGCCACATCATGAATGTTGTAGTATGGGAAATGCCTCTAGCTGAAAGGGGTTTTGTACCCAGCCACTTTTTTTCCTCCATCACAATGAAGTGGTAAGCCCCATCTCTTTGCCACCCCCCTTTCCTGGAAAGCAAATGTGAGGATCTGCCCTCATCTACCCGCTGTCCCCAGCCTGGGTCTGGGAAGACCTTGTCTGCCGGCTGGGCTGCACCGGCTGCTCTGCAGAGGTGGGGGGATGGGTGAGGCGGCTGAAAGTGGTTCAGTTGGGTGGAGCGAGTTGGGGGATGGTCCATCTGACCTGTACGAAACCGGATTGGCTTCTGTAGTCCTTTTGCACAGAAATGCAGCATCTCAGCCGGAATGTCAGTGGTAAGGGCGAGGGTGGGCAAGGGGAGTGGAGTTCCAGGTGGGCTGTAAGGGGTAGCGGATGCCGCATGACGGCCCCTGGCCGCAGCAGGCGGGACCATGAGAGCCTGGCTGTGTCCTCCAGCGAGTTCTGCAGCCACAGACTTTCTGCAGTCACATGCAGCTGCTGACTGCAGTCCGAGGCACCTGGCTGGGAACGGAGGTGCTGCTGGGGGTTGGGAAGCTGTCTTCCTGGGCGCTGTCTGGCGCACTCCTCCCTGCTGCCTGGGCTCAGGGCTGAGTGCTGGTAGGTGAGGAGGGGACGCAGACCCTCACCGCCAGCCCTGGAAGGGGCCCGGCCTGCTTCTGTGGAGGGTCATCCTTCTGTACGGTTCTTCTTCTGGACTCCGGAGCTCTGCGCCACCAGGAGGGTTCAGGGACTGTCCTCCCTCCCTCCCGTGACCCTCTGCAGGCCCCTTGGGACACAGAAGAGCAGTTGCTCTGTATTCCTTTTCCTTTGGAAAGTCTTTTGCATCCAAAACCTCCTGATTCTCACAACAGCTTCAGGGAGCAGGGAGGCCGGCCACTGCTGCTTCCCGAGGTGGGATTCGGCCCCATGTCTCCGGGCCTCAGTCAGACTCTTGAACCTCTGTTAAATACTAGGGAGCCTCTCTCCATCCGCCAAATGAGTATAGAGCATAGTTTGGGAAGAAAACTCACGGTCCACGTATCCAGGTAAGCCTCAGCGCATGTGCCCCTGAAGATCGAGTTTGCCTTCCACCCCCACGTGCCAAGAGGTGCCTACAGAGGACCGCCTCAGGATGCCCGGGAGCCCCGGAGCCCTCAAGTACGGACACGAGTGTGTTTTCTGATCACATATGTTACATAAACTCTAACAAATGTAATACATACGTAATGAAACAAAAAAGAAAAATGTCCCCAATTTCACTTCCACTCCTACCCCAGGATTACCACTGGCAGTGTTGTGGATGGCCCTTTAGATCTTTCTTTCCTCTCACGCTTCTCCAAAATGAATACACGCCTGCCTTGCTGCTTTCAAAAGCCGAAGTAGGATTGAACAAACCATAAGTAGTGCCCCACATCTTTTTTTCTTAGTTCTATGTCCTGGAGACTCTGTCCTACTCACAGCTCCCTGTCCTTTGTGATGGCGCATGTCGCTTGTAGTGTAGGTGAGCTCCAGCTGGTGTAAACATTTGTTTCTTGAATGCCCATTGAACGGTTTCTAATTTCCAGTGATTCTTCGGGAACTCTCAATGTAACTCTTTGCATACTGAAGCATTTCTATAGGATAGGTCCTCAGAGTTCTAAATGTTGGATCATGCTGCTTTGAACATTGTTGTTTGTTTTTTTTTTAAGATTTTGCTTTTAAGTAATCTCTACACCCAACATGGGGCTCGAACTCACAACCCTGAGATCAAGCGTTATGTGCTGTACCTCCTGAGCCAGCCAGGCACCAGGCTTTGGACATTTTTAAATGTTAGTATCACAGTGCCCACCAAAAAGCGTGTGCTGATCTCCATTCCCCTCTCCTCAGTCGGCATTGCTTTAATACCTTTGAGATACAGGTTCCGTCTCCAGAGCAAAAGTGTTGAGACCATGCTCTAAATAATTCAAGGGCTGGGAAGTCTGCAGGACTGGAGTGTTCTGTGTACCAAAACCGCCAATGGGGCACAACAACACACTTTGCAGGTACAGTCACTGCTTATCAGGACTTGTTCTGGGAAGAAATCCTGAGCCCCTGCAGGTCTACTAAAAAGGATTCTTGCTAGAGCCTCCTGGTTGGCTCAGCTGGTAGAGCACGTACCCCTTGATCTAGGGGCTGAGTTGAAGCCCCAGTTTGGGCATACAGCCTACCAAAAACCAAAGACGATTTTTACCAGACTCTCGGCTCTGAGACTGTGCCCTGTGTGTTAGGGGATGCCCTCTCAAGGGGTTTGCCATGTCCCTAGGATGAGGACCACGGTTCCCAAACCAGACTGGGAACACTGGGTCTGATGGCCCCTTGGAGATCAAGTTCAGCTCATAACATACAGAGCAAAGGACTGCTGTCTCTACATCACTGAACAGAATCTTCACAATCTAAAGAGCTTTTTGTGCTCTTCTGTGCATTTGAGATCTAATAATCCAACAAATCCTCCCACCTGGCCTGTGAGGTAGGTATTATTTTTATCCCTGTTTTACAGATGGGAAAAGTGAGGCACCCCAGAGGTTAATTACTCGTCCTAGATTATATACCCCGTGATAAGTAGCTAAGCTACTTATTTATTTGGACCCAGGCAGTCTGGCTCCCGAAGCTGGGCTTTTAACAATTGTGCTTTGCTACTCCCCAGTTGATACTCTATTTCCAAATGGTGAAAGAAAAAGTGTTGTTAATATAAGTGATGATCAGGGCGCCTGGGTGGCTCAGTGGGTTAAAGCCTCTGCCTTCGGCTCAGGTGGTGATCTCAGAGTCCTGGAATCAAGGCCCACATCGGGCTCTCTGCTCAGCAGGGAGCCTGCTTCCTCCTCTCTCTCTGCCTGCCTCTCTGCCTACTTGTGATCTCTCTCTCTGTCAAATAAATAAATAAAATCTTTAAAATATATATATATACGTGAGGATCAGGAAAGTGGTCCCCTGCTTGTTTAAATGGACAGGCTGCATCAAGTGAGCCATAAGCCTTGATTCCCTCCAAGAACTGTCCTTGTGCACCAAGCCCAACCTCACACACCAGAACTTGTGTGTGACCTCGTTGTTGGCACAGCAGCTAGAGGTGAGATCTGCTAGAACTCCCCAGCTCTCCTGTTCCTGTACTTGAATGGCTTTTATAAATTGCATGTTTAAAGGCTTGTTCTTATTTCTGGGGGTGGCTAAGGTAGCAGACACCCAGCACGGCCTCCCTGGGAGCAGAGGTGTGTACAACACAGAAAGTATGGGAAGTCTTCCCATAGATCCTATCAGCGCCCACATATGTCCCCCCTTTGAAGGTTTGCTTTTGTTTTGGTTTGGATTTTTTTTTTTTTTTTTTTTTTTTTTTTTTTTTTTTTTTACCTTCTCATCTCCTGGAAGCAGGGTGTCCGTTCTCAGATTTCATGTTCAAAACGATCACAGTGGATCGTTTTAAATTGGGATGTTGTGTCTGTATTCCTCGATTATATTCATTGACAACTCTATCCCTTACCTCCCTTGAGAGAAAAACAAATGAGACTGGAATGAGCAGCCCTGTGTTGCAGAAGGGAGCAATAAGGTCCAGACATGTAAGTTTCTGCAAACGGGAAGAGAGGGAGGAAGGGGAGATGTGAGTGCACGAGGGCAGAGAACCTTGTTCCCCTCTGTTCGCTAGTTCTTAGGTTTGGCCAGTGAGCCAGCACCGGGCTCCACCCCAGAGCAGCTAAGGCAGAGCTGTGGGTGTCAACAGAGGGCAGTTTACAGGGAGCTCCTAGCAGCTGGAGCGCCCTCTCTGCCCGGGAGCTGGGGAAAGCAGCAAAAGCAGCGGGGGGCCTTTAAGTGCCTTATTAAATGATGTAAGATTTCATCTTCGCTCTCTGCCTTGGAGCTGAAGCCTGCTTGGAGTGGTGCCTGGGTGGGGCTTTGCTGATGTACAGCCCTAGTCCTCACACGCTGGGGAGAACAAAGCCACGTGCTCCTCCGTACTTCCAGAGT